>OY987255.1:123016487-123107200 GCA_963920725.1 Rhamphomyia laevipes | reverse complement strand
TTATACTTTAAAAAGATCAGGTGGAAATAAAATCTTGCTTTTGTCAACTGTCAAAATATTTATTTTAATGAAATTCAAAATTTTATAAGTCAACGTGTTTTTTAAGTTTAAAAAGAAGGTTAATAAAAAACTGTTTTAATCCATAATTTTATTGTTTAAAATAAAATGGATAGGTGAGTCACTCTAAATTTATAAATTAGGTACTTGGATAATCAATTTCTAACTAACTTTTGTAGATATTTAGTTAAAAAGGTTTCACAAAATCTTGTTGATCATGATGACAAATCTTCAACTGATTCCAGTTCATCATCACGATCAGATAATATTACGTTGATTGACGAAGAATCACCAGAGGTTTTCACCAAAAAAAAATTTAAAAAAAGGAAACAAAATTTCAAACCAGAATGGATAAAAATATTTCCATTTATAGAAATGGAGCCACAAAAAACAGATTTAGCAGCTGCTCACTATGCAAATATATGCAAAACATTCATACCATGTAAATAATATTGATATATTGATATCGTCCCAAAAGAGCTCAATCCACCAAATGTGCCAGAATTACGGCCGATAGAAAAATATTGGGCTATTATGAAGGGACATCTTATGCGCAGCCAAAAAGAAGCCAAAACAGTGTAAAATTTTAAAAGATATTGGCGATCTGCTTCGAAATCGCAGTCTAAAAAGAAAATTCAACAACTTATGGCTGGTATAACTGATAAGCATAAGGTCAAAAAGTGGGGAAAACAAGAATTGAGGAAATGCATTTTTTTTTATTTTTAAGTGTCATATAGTGTACTATTAAACTGCGTTTTGGGAAAAAATAAATTTGGTTATAAGAAAAAAAATTATGCGTTTTTTATTTTTGCGAACTTTTCAGCACAAGCCTTATTTAATTTATTATTGCAATTAATTCGATAATTTTGATCGATTCAATTTATAACTTCAAATTGTAATTATTCTATTGTTTTTGTATTACTAGTATTATTATTAGGAATTGTTGTTCGGAGTTGGATACATTAATATATGTAATTAAAATATTTTAGTAGAAATTTAAATAGGAATCTTGATACAGAAATACGTCAACATTTGATTAATTTGAATTTGATGATGTAAACTCTAAAGAGTTGTTATTAATTTCTTTACCAAAATCAATTATATTTGAGCGATTATTATCTTGTCTTAATTCATCAATATTTTCATTTTCACTTTTAACAATTTTTGGTGGGGCTATTAAAATTACTGCATTTTGTTTATATAATTTTTAATTTATAATACCATTAATTGAGAAATTAGGATCGTTTTTGTTGAAAATATCATTCAATTCAAAAAAAATTTTTTTTTTTTTTAATTTCATTATTATGTTGATTAATTTCCTCCGAATTTCCCATTTGTTCTTTTACAAAGTCTCAACTATATTTTCAATTTCAAATGGTACATTCGTCTCAAATGTTTTAAATTCAACTAATATTAATTCATTTATATATGTATTGTCTGCAATTTACGTTTATGTTATCGTATTTTTTTAATATGTATAATATTTTTTTCATTGAATTGAACAAATCTGCAAATATTGCAACTTGATATTGATATTATCATTATAAAAATAGATTGGCTGATTATAATTATAACAATGACCATTTTTTAATAAAACCATTTTCACGTGAAGTTTCTCAATGTTCTTTTATAATGATACAAACTATTTGTGTTTGTAGAATTTGAAATAAATAATATTTAAGATCACTTTAAAAGATACAAAGGTTAATAAAAAAGTTATAATTAAGGCCTAATTAAAATTCGTTTTGTTACAGACATGTTTCCGTGTTCTGTATGTAAATGTAACTTAAGTACGGCAAAACTATTAATATTACATCTTAAAATTAAACATGGTTTTAACAACAACAGTACTTTTGTGTGTTGTGAAAAATATTGCAATCAAAGATTTCAATCTATTGCAGCTTTTAAAAAACACTTAACTAAATGTGAAATGAAATGTATAGCACGGCATAAGTTAGAAAAGTCATCAAATGCTATGGATATTTCAACAACGGAATTCGAAATACCTGAAGTTTTAATAAATCAGGAACTTCCATTAGCTTTGGATAATTCTTCACTTGCAATGCATGAAAATATCTGTAAGAAAATTTTTAGTTTTGAAGAATGCAGAAAAGAAATGTTTGAGCAACTTCTTCAATTTACGTTAGCTATGCATACTAAAAACAATTTGACAAGAAAAGATGTGACTACAATACAAGGAAATATAACTAAATATATTATAAAGCCTATTTTTGACTGCCTAAACTGCGTAACCGATGATTTTTGCAATAATGATAAGAAAAAAATTGAATATTTTTTACAAATATTTACTGATCCTTTTAAAGATATTGAGACCGAATACAAATTAATGCAAAATTTAATCAAACGTGATGAATTTGAAAGTCTAACTGCATTCATAATTAATAGAGAAATTTCCATGTCCCATGTAAGTGGCATCGCTACTTTAAAAGAAATTATAGATAAAGGAATATTCTTGCCACTCGATTTTCAATTTCGGAAATTGTTTGAAAAGAAGTCAATCCTAAAAAATTGCATTGCAAAAATGGAGGAATTCAGTCTTCGTGATTCGCAATTAGCAAATTTTGTTCAAGGCAAGCTATGGAAAGAAAAGTGTAGTCTTTATCCAAATAAAATATTAATACCTTATTTTTTGTACGTGGACGACTTTGAAATTAATATTATTTCTTTAGAAATTAATGGTTTGAATATTAACGTGCCGAATAGCAGCTCCATCTTAGTAAATTTTATGCTAGGTATAGTTATCGGTGATAATTTGGGATTGAATCAACTGTTAGATTTTTCGAAATCTTTTTCTTCAAATATGTAATGTAGATTTCGTAAGGAAAATAAGAAAAATGCTGCTAAACTAACACTTGAAAATCCTTCAAGTATTAGAAACGAAAAAAATTACAACGAAGATATTACTCTTCAAAATGCTTCACTCACTGGTATTCACACAAACTCTTAGCTCAATGACATCCCATCATTTCATGTAACGAAAAACTTTGCTGTTGATATTATGCACGATGTTTTCGAAGGAATCTGTCATTATAATTTAACTAATGTAATTTCGTATTATATAAGGGAAAAACTCTTCACATTAAATGACATCAATAACATAAAACGTAAATTTTCGTATGGAGAAAACGAAATTGGGAATATTTTTAAACCAATTTCAATACAACATTTAAAGCATAAAAAATTATCAAGAACTTCTTGCACATCAAATTAAAACTCTTTTTCCAAAGGAAATAAAAGTAATATATTTAAAAAAACAAATATGTAATTTCATCATCATCATCATAGTAAAATGTTTAAGTTTAGGTTATATGTATAAAAATATCAAAAAAAAAATCTTAAATATATTTTCATCATAATATGATAAAATAAATTTAAATCTTCTATTCTATTATATTTATAATATTATAAAACTGGAACTAATTTTGACAATTATATTTTAAAACTGAAATCTTTAAACCTAAACACAAACAAATACGGAAAATATCGTAAAATTAAAAAGTTTTCAATGCTGATGTACAATTTTTATATTAGGCTTTATATTTCATTAGAGGTTAAAATAATAAACCTGCTGGACTAATTTATACTAAATATACGAATGATAAAGCCAAATTAAAAAAGGCTGGAGTTATCCCAAGCCGTAACGCAAATTTAAATTTGGAATTTTCAAGGCGATCTTTTGGTAAATATTAAATATTTTTTTGTAAAAACAAATTCTTCGAAAATATAATATCGTTTTTTTTTTTATATCTTAGAATCTGAAGAAGACGAACAAAAACATATTTCATATATGTTGTACGAGAATTGTTCATGGGAGGAGGTATAAAAGTGCTGGAATAAATGTCAAGGCTATTGAGCAAATTTTATAAAAAAAAATACTGTTGCACAAATATTTCCCAAATGGCCCCAATATACCAATCCTGCTGGATACAGGCTAATTGAAAATGACTACACTTTCAAATTTCCAAATGTAGAAAGTCTACTACAAAAATAGGAAGCTTTTGAAGCTGCCATTTTACCAATAATGAAATCGGAAATTAAAAAACATTAAATAAATAAAAATTAGTAAAATTATAAAATATATAAATATAAATAAGATAGAAAAAAAAATAGTACTTCACCAAATGTACGACTGACATTTTGATATGAAATTGAATAAGACGGAAGGACGGAAGTTGCCAAAGTTTATCTATGTGAATAATTTAGTACTGAGCGGCCAGCGCATGAAAATTTGCAATGAATATTTTCTTTCGCGCATGTTGGCAATCTTGAATTAGGTGCTAAATTTATTAATTAGGAAACACTAATTAGAAAACTGGACGACTTCCTTCTTTCTTATTCAATTTTGGAAGAAGACGGACATCCAAGAACGATATTAAAGAAATAAAATAGTTAGCAGAGAAAAAAGAATAGACATCTTGAATTTTTTTTTTAAAAAAATATACATATTGAAGAATTATTTAGTTTATAAATAACCATTTAGTTGGTACAAAACAAAATAAATAAAAATAATAACTCAGAAAATAACTGCCTTCGCAAATAATTATTGTGTTCGCAAATATATTTATTACATCGTTCAAAATTTTGCACATGGAGTTTACATTTTCCAATAAGAAAAGAATAATATCAATTAATCAAGGAAATAATCAAGACAGGATTAAACAATCAAGAAATTAGTGCAGTCAAGAAATTATAGGAGTTAAAATTTTTGTTTAATACCAAAGTTTTTTTATGATACAATATTTAGTTCTTTGAACGAAAATTATATAAAAATTAAAAAAAAAAATATTTTTAAAATCTTAAATAAAGTTAAAGTTTTTAGAAAAAAAAAAAAAAAAAAATTAAAGATCTTATTAATTTGTAGTATAAAGCAATACGTTTTCAAGTAAAAAAAAAAGTAATACAAATTACGGAAATTTAGTAAAGTTCAATTTTTTTTAAAAAAATAAATAAAAAGTCAATTATTATATTATCACAGTTCATATATTTAAAATATTAAGAGTAATTTATCAAAATTCATACATTTTAAAAAGATTTTTTTTTTTTAAATTATAGCTTTGTGAATATATTTTTCGGTTAATTAAGTGATGAAATAATTTATATTATTATAAAATCAAAAAAATAAAATATTAATAGAATTGTATAAAAATTATATACATATGTAAAATTAGATTTAGATTACATCAAAATAAAACAAAAATCTTCAACAAGAAGTAATCTTCAGTCACTGTTTGTACAATCAGCTCGGCGGAGGATTATTTTGTAAGTACATTTTTTTTTTAAAGAAATAAAAATATATATAATACATTTTACAATTCTATTAAAAAAAAAAAAAAATTAATATCAATTATATAAAACTGTTAAAAACTTTAAAAGTTACAGTTAATCAAAATTTAAATTACGAAATATATATATTTTAAAACATAAAAGTAAAAATTACTTAATTACATAAATTTAAAATACTACATATTCCAAAAGTGAATTACAAATTTTTTTAAATTAAGCAAAACTGAATTAAAATTAAAATATAATAGAAAAGTAAAGTAAAATATAACAGAAATTTAAATTAAAATATAACAGAAAAATTATCTAAATATTGAAATTAACAGTTAGTTAAGTTATAGTTTTTTTTTATAAAAAAAGTAAAAATTTATGAAAATTTAAAGAAAAATATAAACAAAAATTATAGTAGAATTTATGAAAATTTAAAGAAAAATTAAGGTTTAGAAGCATTAATATTCAATATAATTTCAATTAAATAAATTTTAGAATCATTTCAAAAAAATGCATATAAATTAAATTAAAGTTATATAAATAAAATAGTACACATGTTTAGAATATGAATAAATGAATTATATTTTTATTAAATATTTTTTTAATTAATTATATTTTTAATTGTTTTATTTCAACTTAAAAAAAAATGTCTTTTCATTATTTTTCAAATTAAACAAAATTAATAAAAGAAGCACTTATGAATTCCTGTGGTTTTGTTGTTGTTTTTTTTTTTTTTTTTTTTTTTTTGTGAGGGATAAAGTGTTGTTTTCAAATTCATTTTTCGGATAAAAAATGATAAAATATTTATTTTAAAACTTATGATTTTTTTTAAGCAATTTTCCAGATTTCATAGCAAAAAAATCTGGAATTGACATTTCTCGAATAAAAAAGATTATGGATGTAAGGATAAAATTTTTTTTAAGGATATTTTGGATAAGGATTTACATAGGTAAAGATACAGGAAGATCTATTTGAGAATTGGCAGTGTATAAGTCTAATAAAATATGTATAATTAAAGAAAATTATTTGAAATTTAGTTTTTTTTAAATTAATATTTTTGTTTTAGTTTTTTTTTTTCCTTTTTATTCTTAAAAATTATTAAAATTTTTATCATTTTTTTTTTTTTTTTTTAAATTAAATTATATTATTTAATTTTCATCAACTTCAGCTTCTTGTTCTTCTTCAAATTCAGCATCTTCATCAGCTGTTGCTTCTTGATATTGTTGATATTCAGATACCAAATCATTCATATTACTTTCAGCTTCAGTGAATTCCATTTCGTCCATACCTTCACCAGTATACCAATGTAAGAAAGCCTTACGACGGAACATAGCAGTAAATTGTTCAGAAATTCTTTTAAATAATTCTTGAATAGCTGTTGAATTACCAATAAATGTTGCTGACATTTTTAAACCTCTTGGTGGTATGTCACAAACAGCTGTTTTAACATTATTTGGTATCCATTCAACAAAATAACTACTATTTTTATTTTGTATATTTAACATTTGTTCATCGACTTCTTTCATTGACATACGACCACGGAATATTGCAGCAACTGTTAAATATCTACCATGACGTGGATCACAGGCAGCCATCATATTTTTAGCATCAAACATTTGTTGTGTTAGTTCTGGTACAGATAATGCTCTATATTGTTGTGAACCGCGTGATGTAACCAGGCATAAAGAAATGTAAACGTGGAAATGGTACCATATTAACAACTAATTTACGTAAATCAGCATTCAATTGTCCTGGGAAACGTAAACATGTTGTTACACCAGACATTGTTAGCGATACTAAATTATTTAAATCACCATATGTTGGTGTTGTTAATTTTAATGTTCTAAAGCAAATATCGTATAAAGCTTCATTATCAATACAATATGTTTCATCGGTATTTTCAACCAATTGATGGACAGATAATGTTGCATTATATGGTTCAACAACTGTATCTGATACTTTTGGTGATGGTACAACTGAATATGTATTCATTATTCTATCTGGATATTCTTCACGTATTTTTGATATCAATAATGTACCCATACCAGAACCAGTACCACCGCCTAACGAATGAGTCAATTGGAATCCTTGTAAACAATCACATGATTCAGCTTCTTTACGTACAACATCTAATACAGAATCAACTAATTCAGCACCTTCTGTATAATGTCCTTTAGCCCAATTATTACCAGCACCAGATTGACCAAATACAAAATTATCAGGTCTAAATATTTGTCCAAATGGTCCAGATCGTACTGAATCCATATATATTGAGTTATTTTATTAATATGTTGGTTATAGGTTAAAAACATTTTCGGTGGTGAACTCTTTTCATGATTTCCCATATGAAGCATGGCGGTATCATCGATCTTCGTAGTTATCTTTAAATTTTGTTTTTCGTTACACGCAAGGGAGTTTGTGCAAAATTCAGCACAAATAGGGGTGGGAATGCAAAAGCTCAAAACATCTTATAGCTAGAATATTTCGGTCGATTGTCAAAATAATAAACACATTATATTTCTTTATATTTATGTTAATTTTATTATAAATTAATGTAATCTGGTGATGAGTAACCTCAAATTTGTATTAGTTGTCTATTTTTTTTATATTTTCCTATTTGTTATTCCTTCAGACATGCATAAATTATAGTTACTTATCGTACCCATCTAGCAACAAAAAAACCCCCCAAACCGATGAACTAAGCTGTGCTTATGCCAGACATGCCACTTGTTTGCGATATGTGTCATATAAAAGCAAAACCCGATAAATACAGTTGTCATCAAATTTGACATATGCATATCAAATTAAAGGTCTTTCTTAGACTTTTAACCATATTTAATAAAACCGTATCAAAGAGCAAGATGTATTGATTATTTTACAATTAAAAAAATCAAGTTAAATGCAAAAACCGATATTTAATAAAAAAAGTTATTTTCAATATTACAATATTAAAAAAAACAAGCAAAGCGTTTATTTTTAGATTATTTTTTACGTGTTAAATGCAAAAGCCGATATAAAAAAAAATTGGCGCGAAATTTTGACATTTAAAGGGGAGAAAAACAATTACAACTAATTTTTCATAGTGGATGGACGTGTTTAGGTAAAACTAAGAAAAATTTAGAAAATTAGTTAATTATTTGTTAATAATATCATTTTCTTTTTATTATATTATAGAAAATGGATAGTGAAGATCATCCCACAGTTATTTTAAATGGTGAAAAGGTACGGAAAAAATCAAAAAATGTAACAAAACGTGAGCAAGATAAATTTCTTAGGTAAGTGAAATTTGTCTATTGTTTTTATATTATGATTTATTTGCATATATTAAAGAATTGAATAATCCTGTTTTTTTTAGATATAAACAAAAATGACTGCCAGTTATACCTAATTGTGTGCATATAGAAAGGATAAAGGTAGTCATAAATGCAATACAATTAAAGCTCATGATGCAATGTTTTTTTCAAAACAATTTTATTCTTCGAATAAAAAATTGCATCAGGATCAGTTTATTTTAAAATATTCAAGTGCATTTTCGGCAAAACGAAAAATATCAAATTCTAAGAAAAATAGGCTTGTATCAACAGAGTACTATGTAAGAAAAAAATATATGAATATAGTACGAGTCTGCCAAAAAGCATTTTGCGGTATATTAGGAGTTGGTAAAGATCGGGCTATTAGAGTAGCAAAAAATCATTTTGAAACTGGTCTATGTCCTACAGAAAAACGTGGTGGTGATAGAATTGGCTCACGCAACATAGAAAAAAAAACTGCAATTATTGATTTTATAAAAAAAATTAAAACAATTGAAATACATTACTGCAGCAATAAAATTGCGAAAAGACAGTATTTGCCAAGTGATTTGAATGTTAATAAAATGTATGAAATATTCCTAAAAGAAGCTCAAGAATTGTATATAAAAAAAAGCTTTTTTCGAAACATATTCAATACCAAATTTAATATTGGATTTAAAACTCCATCAGCAGATTTATGTTCGAAATGCATTATGTTATCAGAGCAAATAAAACTTGAAGAAAATGTGAATAAAAAACAGAGTTTTATGGTTGAAAGTGTAATACACAAGAGACGAGCAAAGGCATTTTTCCACAAACTTCAAGAATCATTTTGTTAATATTCAATATATTTACTAACTATATCATTTGATTGTCAAAAAAACATGGTTCTGCCAAAAGTTGCTGATCAGGCTGCTTACTATAGTCGTCAATTTTACATGTATAATTTTGAAGTTGTAATTGGTTCATCAAAGTCAGATTTAACGAAAAATAATGTGTATCTCTATCCCTGGACCGAAGATCGTTATTGCAAAGGATCAATCCAAATAGCTTCGGCAGTTAATCATTGTCTACGAAATGTTGATATGACAAATAAAAAAAATATACGATTAGTTGCTGATGGATGTGGAGGTCAAAATAAAAATTCAATTATGATTGGTATGTGTGCTTATTGGTTACTAAAAGAATCACCACTACATGTTGTTAATATCGAGTTAATATTTCATGTACCTGGACAGTCTTATATACCGCCTGATCGTATATTTGCACAAATTGAAAAAGTGGTAAGCTGTAAATTTTATTTAACATTTATTCATGATTTTTAATATAATATTAATATTCATGTTTCAGATTAAAAATAGGCGGACTATAATAAAACTAGAAGAATATATTGAAATATACAATAAATTTGGAACAGTTTTTCATCTTGGTGATACTGATTGTTCAGTAAAAGACTGGATATCGGAAAGTACTTTAATATTACGACCACCTGGTGGCTGGCATTTTAAATTTAATGAAGCCAAGAGATTCATTTTATCGAAACCTAAAAATGGAACTACCATTCTCGTCAGAGGAGAAATTGCCTATAAAACTGATATTGGAGTTGGTAAGAGCGTAACAAAAAAAGGAAAAAAAATTTCACAGATAAATCCATCTATTGTGAAATCTGGAGTTGTGTTGCCACAATCAAAAATAAAAGATGTTCAAAATTTATTTGTTAAACATTTTGGATCGGAATGGTACAAAAATGAAGAACTTCAATTTTATAAAAATATTATAGATTCTGGTAATAATAATATTGATTATGCTCCAAACTGGTAATAATAATATTGATTATACTCCAATTGTTAAAGAACAATTTAACAGTATTTGTGTTTAGTTTATACTATTTATATTTTTATGTATTAATCCCAAGGAGGGAAACGTTACATTTGTTTTCATTTTATTTACAATTATAATTTTTTTGTTATATAATATTAAGCCCAAGGAGGGAAATGTTAATTTTGTGTTCATTTAATTATAGTTATTATAATTATTATTATTTTTTTGAATAAAGAACAAACTATTAATTTTAATTCTATTAAATGCAAATCCAGATACATTTAATTTAGTTAAGTTCAAAACCCGATAAATTTACATTAATTAGATGCAAAACCCGACAAAAAAAAATTTAGGTTCAAAAGTTGATATTTACAAATTTTAAAGTCTTTTAATCCTTAAGGCAGAAAGGATGTGTTTAATTTTTTAGCTTATTTTTATTTGATATACTAGTAACAAATGAATAGAAAATAAATTATATACATATATATTCAAACTTAAAAACGGTGTAATAAAGTAATTCTCATTTTCTGCGGATTGTTTTAAGATGTTTTTATCGGTATTTGCATTTATATGACACATATATAATAATATTAAATTGAAATAATTTTTAGATACAAATGTTTATTAAATATATTGAAAATTTATAGATATATTAAATTTTACACATTAATTATATAAGATTAAAATTTTCATAGAATATATAAACTTTGAAGTTTGCATGAGTCATATAAATTTCAAAAAATTTTCTTCAAGGATTTTTCATAGATTACATAAAGTTATGGTAAAGTTTGGTACACATCGTGAAAATTTATGAGTATCGTGGTCGGGAAATTTTTGTTGAAAAATCCTTTGGTGAAGGATTTCTCTGTGGAAGAATATTTTTAAAAAAAATTTAAAGTTTTTTAGATACAAATTATTCTCAAAGAATTTTTTAGTTACAAATTATTCTTAAAATTATTATTATTTTTATTTTAGGTTCAAATTATTTTAGGATACAAATTATTCTTAAAATTATTATTATTTTTACATACAAATTGATAAAATAAATAATTCTGGACAATGATGATTTTATGTACAAAATATTTATTAGATACAAATTGATTTGGGATTTGGTGATTTAAAGTTTTGAAGAATTAGTTTTAGATTTAGATAGAATATTTTCACTTTTTAGCTTTAGATAGAATATTTTCACAATTTAGATGTAAAATAAAATTATTAGACTTAGATAAAAATATAATTATTAAGTTTAGATAAATTAAAATAAAAATTTAAAATTTTAAGTTTAGTTAAAATTCTTATTTTTAAGTTTTGGAAAATTTTTTAGGTTAGTTAATTTTAAGATTAGTTAAAATTTATTAGGTTTAAAAAATTTTATCTTTGTGTGTAAAAATTTTGGATTGCGTATGTTTAATTTGGTGGAAGATTTTTGAAAATTTTAGAATTCTGTGTTTAATTTGGTTTGATAACCAGCCATTATGACTACAGCATAATGTGTTATTGTAGTTCCACCATAATTTCTTGAAGTAGAAGAATTTGACAGGAGGATAAAGCATACAATTTACTGTTATTTAGTAAAATCGTAAATTGTTTTTTTTTTTATTGTGAAATTATAAATTGCGTATTTTTATTTTTTATTGTGAAACCAAAATTTGAAATTCATCATTCTGAAATGAACAGTCAGCCATTAAGGATCAGAGTTAAAATTATTATTAAAAAACTAAAATTAAATTTTATATTTCAATTTAAATAAAAGTAGTTATTGTTAACGTAATAATATATATTGTGAATTATTGTTTAATTTGTTTGAAAAAATACTAAAAGTAAGAAACTATTAATTTATTTTATGTACATAGCAATTTATTTTATTAATGTTTCAGGAAAATTGTAGCGATCGATTCCTGATTTTGTAACGTGAAAGCAATTATATAAAAGAAAATATATTATATTAAAATTGCTGAAGTAATGTGTTTTATTTCTTTTGGGAGTTCATGTGCCTAACATTAGTAGGAGTAGAAGAGCTCAGAAATATATAAGATCGACTAAAATTTCTGAAATTTGCATACAAATAAAACAATAATAACCATAGTAAGACCTCTGCTCGAATATGCTAGTCAAGTATGGTCACCATACCATGCTGTTCATATTAATCGAATCGAAGCAGTTCAGCGTAGATTTATCCGTTTTGCTTTACGGGGCCTACCCTAGGTAGATACTTACAACTTACCCCCATACCGCGATCGTCTTAAGCTCATCAACATGCAATCCCTTGAAAAACGTCGTGGTCGCTGACATTTTATTTGTGCAACAGGTCATTTCGGGATTAATAGAGTGCCCAACATTCTTAGATAACATTAATATAAACGTCAATGCGCGCTCTCTAAGATCTATCCCTCTTTTTCGATTAAATAATCATCGCACGGACTACGGTTATAATGAGCCGTTCACAAGAATGCTACGTGAAGTTAATGCTATTGCAAACCACTTCGATTATAACTGTAGCAAGCTCACTCTGAAAAGATTGTTGTATAGTTACACGTAAATGCGAGCCTAGTGTGTCTTTATTATGTCAGTTGAATGACTCTAGCATGTTGACTAATTGCTAAAAATTAGCATGCTTTCGTTTTAATTGATTTTTAATTTTAATACTATTTTTTTTTTCTTCATTTTTATGAACTCGAATCGAATTTCCAGGTCCCTGTGGGGGCTACCCGTTCTTTTCAGAACAGATGAACCTGCGGTTGCCTGGTTATTCTGTTTCTTTTGTATATTTTTTTTTTTTTTTGCGACAATTGCATTTTGCATGATTTTCACTAATACTTTTTTAATATTAAATTATATTGTTATATTTTTTAATTTATATACCTTTGTATTATATTTTTTTTTTTTTATTATTTTTCTTGGACGTAAAATTGAATTGGCAGGTGACGGCGGAGGGAAGTAGAAGCCCAATGCAAGTGGTAGCTGGTCAACTCAATTCCAATTTTGAATTTATTCTTATTTTTCAATATATTTTATTTTTTATTATTTTTTATTTTTTTATACTATTTTGGATTGCCAGGTGACGGCGGAGGGAAGTAGTATCGTTCTTTTCAGAACGAGAAGCCCAATGCAAGTGGTAACTTGTCAATTCAATGTTGTTGTTTTTTTTTAAAAAAATGTTTATATACGTTATTTTCACTGCTTGTATTAAGCAGTAGGTATCTAATATTTACTAATATGTGTTTGTTTTCGGTGTTGGAAACATCAGAGCTTAATCCACTGCGGATAGTAAATATTTTCTCAGCATGTGGAGAAAGTGCAAGAATTCAAGCATATAGACGAAAAATATACTTTTATTTATGATTTTATTTAATTGTGTTTTTCACTCTTGGTTTATACTAACATATATCTTCTATATGCTTGTGTTCGCTGATCCGACACGTTATCGGTCTCCCCCGTGGGTCCCCATCTTCTTGATTACGGGTAGATGTAGGCTTACGTTAGAGATGGAATGATGGATATGGATTAGATACTCAATTACTAAATTAAAATTAAAATTGAAAGTGATATTGAATTCTAGCATAATGAACCGCTCTTCCCGAATTTTGGGTATAGCTTTGAAAAATAAACCACCTGCATTACATTCTACCATTGTTTATTTATATATAGTTGTCTAATCATGACTTTTTTTGTAATTCGCGACCGAGAATTACGCGACCGAGGGCTCAAACCCTGGTTAATTTACCTAATTAAGAAAATAGCTTTTCTTCTAATAGAGAAGAAAAATTATGAATGAATTTTTTATTTTTTAAAGTCACTATTAAAGCTTTAGTGATACATTATGAAAAAAAATCTATATGCCTCTTAAAATGTAAACGCGGCAGACAAACATAAATAACTTATTTTAAAATAAAAGTAAAGTATAATAAAGTGGATATAAATTAATAAATATATGTAATAAATTTGCTAAAATTAAATTTAAATAATCAGTGGAAATAAAATTAGGAATTAAAAAGAAAATATCATATGAAGTTAGTTTTTATAAAATATTAAAAAAAATATAAATTTTAGTTTGTATTATTAAGACAAACCATTTTTTAATGCATTCGAATAGCTTTAATTATGACGTATTGTTTCTATAAAAAATGCAATAATAGATATGTACCAGGCTGTTATTTAACGTTTTTTAAATTGCCTCAAGATGATCGAAAAGTTGTTTGGTTAAAACATTCAGGTAATAAAAATCAATTTAATAAACGTGCAATTTTCTGCGAAAAACATTTTTGGGACCATGATATTAAAATAAATCAAAATCGGAAATTTTAAAAAAAAAGACTGCAGTTCCTAAACCATTTGCTCCAATTTGTAAATGTGATGATATAGGTACTGATGAAAACTGTCAAGTTATTATTAAAAATAAAATAAAATATAAAATTGTTGATAGAAATATACCTCTTAGCTCTGTAGAAAATTTATCTAGTAATATGGATGCTGAATTGGAAGTTGATAAAGAATTTGCCTATAGGGTTAAAAGAGAGGAAAACCCAAAAACATATAGTAGAGACTATAGTCTTCCAACTCCTTCAGAATTAGATAATATTTCAATAAATGAAGCACAATTCCCATCTCCTAACCGGTACAGTTATGCAATTTTAAGAAATGAGCCCTCTACTCCAAGATGTTTTTCTAAACATATTTTCGAAAGTCCAAAACAAACGGAAAAACAAAAATTAGTTACATTTGAAAATAAAGTAATAGATTTTGTAAATGAAAAATTTGAAGGAAAAAATATTGTTAAAACTTTTGTGAACGCTCAAATTTTTCACAAACAAAAGGGACATTGGACTTCTGATGAAAAAAAAAACAGTTTTTTTGGGTCTATACTACAAATCTCCAACTTGCTATCGGCATATATTGTCATATAACCATCATACAATAGAATAATAGTTTTAGTTATTATATATTATATATGTTATGTATATATATTTATGACAAGAATATTCTAAATTATTCCATATTTATAAATAATAAATATTCTATATTATTCTAAGAATAAAATGTAATGGTTATTATATGAATATGCTTACATAAATTGTTTATATTATAATTATGAATTGTTTATATTAAAGTTATTTATTGTATAAAGCATATTCATATTGTTTATGTTACATGAGTTGTTTACTAGAATTCCATTTCGCGTAACTGTAAATAAGGATGCGCAGCTGTACATAAATTATGCTGATCTTAGCATAATTTCTAATTAATAGAATATTCTAAAATAGTAAACAACGCACGTAAACATAAATACGGAAAGTTACTGGAGTTCGACTGAATAGTATAAAAGCGGACTCGGTAAACAAGATTAAGACAGTTATTTACAAGCATCCAATTGTACAAGATCTAAAGAAATAAATAAAAGGAATAAATTATTAAATACAAGTGTTTAAAGTATTTCTTTGCTCAAGTGGAATAAAAGTTGTTCACTTAAAAGTGAGAATACAACAAATAAAAAAAAATTTGGTGTCAGAAGTGGGATCTTCTAAGGCGTTTAGCAGGATTCAATCTTAACTTAGAAAAAGGATCTACAACCACAGTGAGTTTAGGAAATATCTTGTATTTAAGGAATACAAATTTTTCATTGTAAAGTTAATTTAAAAATTGTGAAGAATATATATAAAAATTTGAAAAAGTTGATAAAAAAATTTTATATTCATAAATTTTGTGTAAATTTTTAAAAGAGTTTATAAATTGTTTGTATTAAATTTTTAATTTGAAAAAAAAAAAAAAAAAAAAAAAATCCTGTAAATAAAAATAATTTTTTTTTGTGTAATTAAGTATATCATAAAATAAATAACTGAAATATGAATAAAAAAGACGATAAAGTCCCATGTAAAAGTGAAAGTTCGGAAATACAAAATAATTATAATTTAGAATTTTTAATAAAACTTGTACCGGAAAATTTTGATGGAGACCGGTATAAATTAAGAAGTTTTATTAAACAAGTAGATTCAGTTTTTGAACTAGCATCATCGTCACAAAAACCGGCATTATTGTTGTATGTAAAAAGTAAAATTACAGGCAAAGCTCGTGATCAAATTGATATTCACTGTAATTTATCAACTTGGGAAGATATTTCTGAGCTTTTACTAAGTCTCTATCAAGATAGAAAATCTTTAGATCAATTACTTGAAGAATTAAGTAATATAAAACAAAATAAAGATGAAACTGTCTCACAATTTTACCAAAGATTAGAAGAAGTGTCTTCGCGAATACTTGGTATTACAGCACTGAAACAGACACAAATAAATTAACAGGAAGATTGTTTATGATTAATGATATTACATTAAATAGAGCTTTTACTGCAGCAATTGCAGAAGAAAAAGTTATTCGGGCACATTCTTTTAATGACGTACAATGTAAAAATTGTGGCTTAAAAAATCATTTAACTAAAAATTGTTTTGAAAACAAAAATCGTATTCCAGTCAAACAAATCAATTATCAAAATCCTTTCAATTATACTCCAAATAAACAATGCAGTTACTGTAAAAATGTTGGTCATGTTATTAGTGAATGTAGAAAAAGGCTATACAACAACAATATAAAGAAACAACAATATATTTCAAATCAGAGTTCAGTACAAAACCCAAAATCAAATTCAAAACAAATTCAAAATATTCTAAACAAAGTGATAAATTATTAAAATTTTTAATTGATACTGGAGCATCTACATCATTAATTAAAGAATCAAGTATAAAAAATTATTACATTTCAAATTCTGAATCTCTGTCTCTGAAGGGTATTTCAGTCGATGTCCCTATATATACAATAGGAGAAACTTGCATTGATCTGTCTGCTCTAGGAAAAGAATTTGTTATGAATTTACATATTATCAAAGACGATAATAATGTTCCTTTCGATGGTATACTTGGTGCAGATTTCTTTAAAAAATATAAAGTAGATATTAAATATTCTACATCAACTATATTTCTTAATTCCATATCATTAATATTACCAATGTATTTAAATAGGGCTCAAAAATCTAAATCTTATTTATGTATTAATAAAAGATCGGAAATAGTAGTTCCGATAAAAGTACTAAATCCACAAAATGTCAAAGAAGGCATTATTGTATCCCAACAATTAAATACTTCTAATTCTTTATTAATTCCAAATTCAATTGTTAGGGTTCTAAATCAAAACGAAGCGCTTATTACTATAATAAATACTTCTAATTTAGATAAAATAATTCCAATTCCAGAATGTAACATCGAGCCTTTACCTAAACAATTAAAATTATTTAACCTAGCTCCAGAAATCAAATTTAATATTAATAATCGATTAAAATTATTAAATGAAAAATTAAGACTTTCTCACCTTAATTTAGAAAAAAAATCTTCAATAAAAAAAATTTGTTCAGAGTTTTTCACTTACCAAATGATAAATTAACATATACCAATTCAACTACTAATTCTATTCCTACATTTGATGAAAAACCAATTCATGTTAAAAGTTATAGATATCCACAAATTCATAAAAGTGAAATAGAAAAACAAATAGAGAAAATGTTAAATGATGATATTATTAAACCGTCAATGAGTCCTTGGTCTAGTCCTCTAGATTGTACCAAAGAAGATGGATGCTTCAAATGAAAAGAAGTGGCGTATTGTTAGACTATCGGAAATTAAATGAAATAACATTACGTGATGCTTATCCTTTACCGAATATTGAAGATATACTTGATCAATTAGGTCATACTCAATATTTCACTACACTTGATTTAGCTAGTGGGTTTCATCAAATTTCTATAAATCCTTCAGATCGTCCTAAAACAGCATTCACTACACCTAATGGTCAATTTGAATTTAAAAGAATGCCATTTGGTCTTAAGAATGCACCTGCTTGTTTTCAAAGAATGATGAATAATGTTTTATTTGGACTTACAGGTAAACAGTGTTTTGTTTATCTTGACGATGTTGTAATATATTGTTCAAATTTAGAAGATCATAATAGAAAATTAAAAAATATATTTTCAAGATTCCGAGAAAATAACTTAAAATTACAACCTGATAAAAGTGAATTTTTAAAAAAGAATTGTGAATATTTAGGACATATTATTTCAGAAAATGGTGTTCAACCCAATCCTAATAAAATACAATGTGTTTTAAAAACTCCTCGTCCTACTAGTCAAAAAGAATTAAAAATGTTTTTAGGAATGTGTGGATATTATCGAAAATTTATTATCATAAACCTTTACAATGGTTATTTAATTGTTAGAAACCATCTTCAAAATTAGTCCGTTGGCGTTTAAGATTAAGTGAATATGATTATGAAATAAAATATAAACCAGGTCGAGTAAATTCAAATGCAGATGGACTTTCTAGATTAATTCCTAATTCAAAAGATACTGTTGAAATAAATTTAGCTTCAGGAGATAATAAAAATTACCAAGACTATGTAAATTTTCATTATCAAAATCAAAAAATTATTACTTATGAAAAGGAAAATACTCCTCTAAATAAAATTCATGGCACAATTCTTCTTATAAACCAGAATTAAATGGATTTTCAAAAATAGAAAATAAAAATCAAACTATATATAATTGTATACTTTAAATTTACATTTTGATAAACTAGAATACATAAATCTCTTTGTAACTTTTCAAAAATTTAAAAATTCTATTAAAAATAATAGTTTTATTTTAGTACCTCCAGAAAAATTCAAAAAGTTAAAGATTGATCTATTATATGAAATTTTGGAAATTTATATTTGAAAAAAATAGTATAAAAATTTTCAATACTTCTAAACAAATTCCAAAAGATAGAACTGAAATTAATAAAATTCATGATAATAAATTATGTGGTCATATGGATTCAATTAAACAATAATAGAATAAAAGAAAATTATTATTGGCCTTCAATGAAATTTCATATTCGAAAATATATAAAAAATTGTAATCAATTTCAAATTAATAAAACAAATTTTAAACCAACACGACAACCTATAGAAATTACTTCTACTTCCGATAAACCATTTGAAAAATTAGCTATAGATATTGTTGATCCGTTATCACTTACTGAAAATCATAATAAATTTATTCTTACAGCTCAAGATGATTTAACAAAGTTTAGTTTTGCAGAACCAATTCCAAATCAGGAATCTACTACTGTTGCAAAAGTCTTAACAAAATGTATTACATATTTTGGCATTCCAAAAGAAATTCTTTCTGATCAAGGTTCTGATTTTATGTCTAATCTAATTAAAGAATTTACAAATCTTTTCAAAACAAAACACATTACTTCACCACCATATCACTCACAAACAAATGGTGCATTATAAAGATTTCATTTAACATTAAAGGATTATTTAAAACATTATATAAAAAAAGACCACATTGCTTGGGATGAGTATATAACATATCAATTCATACACCCTTAGAAATATTGCAACTTTTTTGATGTATTGATTGCATCAAAACGTATATGATACAACAAGTGTTACAATACGATTTAGGGTTTACATCGAATTTTATTTTGATGTAATTGTATCAAAAGTTAACATAACCTTTACAGCGAAAAAATATATAATATAAAGTGCAACTAAATATAACACAAGCTAGTACTAAAAATATAGATTTCAAGCTGTAACAAAATTTAACATATCAGCAACACATCGTAATTTATCAATTCGGCTTTTTGCGAAAATCAACGATGACCATCACTCATATTTCAAATAAGCTTCACTACAGACAGTGATGCCATATAAAGTATAATTAAAATCTTAAAATTTATCTTAAAATAAAGTGACCATACGTCCCGGATTATGCGGGACTTTCCCGGATTTAAATCGTATGTCCTGCATTGAAAATTGTCCCGGAAAGTGTCCCGTATTGTACATCTTACCTTATTATTGCTATCTATTTGTAAAGAAACTTTTTCAATTAAATTATACTGCTTTGGTCTGGTAACAATTATTTAAATTCAAAATTCAACTGTTTCAATTAAAGTATGTCATGAATTTTTAGCGAAATCACATTGCTTAAGTATTTAAAAAAAAATATCTAGAAGTTCGTGTATCACAATTTGAACATTATTATTGTTTTAAATGGATTAATATAAAAAGCATTGTTAATTGGCAAAATGTACAAGATAGTTTTGAATTTATTTCAAAATTTAATCATAATTTGGAAATGTTTGATGCTGATAAAGAAGGAAGAGAACTTTTTGATGAGATTACATATGTAAAAAAATATGTTGATGCAGCAAAAGTAAATGCTTGTAATGATGAAAAAATTCCAACCGATGTAAGGTGGTTAGAAATATTTAATCACTTTCATACAAATAATATACCGTTCAAAAATATTAACAAAATAGTTGGTTTTGCATTATGCTTACCAGGCACTAATGCTACCAACGAACGAGTATTTTCAGTGGTGAATAAGTATTGGACCACTGAAAAAACGCAATTAAGCGCGAATACATTAAAAGCGATACTGCAAGTGAAATGTAATTTTTCCTATTCATGTGAAGATTTTATAAGTTTATTTCTAGTAATGAAGATTTACTAAAAAAAATTCACTCAGCAGAAAAATACGCTTAATTAACATGTACTTTAAATATTTACACTTATTTATGAAATATTATGTCCTGAGGAATGCGTTAAGCTTTTTTTATTTTATTTGAACTGCTCCCGGATTTCAGCATAAAATATATGGTCACTTTATCTTAAAAACAAAAAATCTTAAGGTTCAATGTGTGTGAGCGCTCCTGTTTATATATTATTATTGTTTTTATACTATTTTGTTTTGATATGATAACTGCCAACAATAAATTTTTTACGCACACAGATTCTTCATGTATTCGGTAAGCAGCGACGCATCAGAATTCCATGTATGTATTTCCATATTTTGAAATTTTTTCACAGCTATGTAGCGCTATTGGTTTCCACCCACACTGTGACTGGACCTTAAGATAAATTTTATATATTCTGGCATCACTGACTAGAGTTTTTCCTGAAATATTTATATTCTCTTCGCTGTGTACGCGTACGGTATTGTTTAATAATATTTAATTCAATTGAAATTCGGGAAGTGCGGTTCTAGAATAAATTTAATTATATATTTATATTATTTTTTCATAACGTAAGCAATAAAAAAAATCAAATTAATAAATACTGAAATTACTTATTAACTAGTATAAAATAGTAATAAAAAATTAAAATAAAAAAAATTGTGTTTTATGCTTTTTTCATATGGCGTATTCATTTGTTAAAATTAAATTTTCGGGTTTGCTCAGAATGAAAGAGATTGTTAGTATGAGCAATAAGAAGTATGTGCTGGGTCTGTTACTGTTTGTGGATTTTAAGGGTGCGTTTGATAATATTGTGTGGAGTCGGGTGATTGAGAAGCTGAATGAGATTGGGTGTGAGGGGCTCTCCATATGGGAGAGATACTTTAGTGAAAGGAATGCGTGTGTGAATGGGAACAGTGAGTGCGTGTAGAAGACCGTCCAGAGGGGAACACACCAAGGGTCCATGAGTAATTTATATTTAGGTCTAATTTAAAAATTGTGCTAAAATGATTAAAAAATGAATAAGTTCAAAATTCATATTCAAACTTAATTCATTAATTGAGTTAAAAGTAATCATCCTCAAATGGAATCATTTTGAATTCAAAAAATGATTAAAAGTTTAAAATTCAATTCAAATGTAAATCATTAATTGAGTTAAAAGTGTTTATCCTCAAATGGAATCATTTTGAATTCAATAAATGATTAAAAGTTTAAAATTCATATTCAAACTTAAATCATTAATTGTTTTAAAAGTGATTATCCTCAAATGGAATCATTTTGAATTCAAAAAATGATTAAAAGTTTAAAATTCAATTCAAACTTAAATCATTAATTCAGTTAAAAGTGATGATCCTCAAATGAAATCATTTAGAACTGAAAATATGAGATTTTTTTTTTGTGTTTCTTTTCTGGAATTTTATAATAGAATTTTTCAAAAACTTGTCGTTTTCAAAAGGAACGCAATATGAAATTATTTATTGCGTCCACCTTACTTAAAGATCACTAAGTGATAGAAATATGAGCATATTATTAATCATTTTTTTTTTTTTTAGATTCAATTTTCTATCTAGAATTTTGAATTTTGCGTATAATAGAAAAATCAAGCGTGATTTCTGTTGACAAATTTATAAAGTGAATTATTTGATTTCAAATATTTGTGAAGTGCAGTCAGTACCTTATATTTTTTGTGAAATTTATAAGTAAAAAAAGTGAAAACATTTTAAAAGTGAAAAATATTACAGAAATTTTATTACAGGTAAATATTTCTAAAATGTTTAAAAAAAAAATTTTACATATTTTTTTTTTAAAATTCTTAGTGATAAGATATTTTTAAAGTACAATTTAATTTGAACAAAATTATCAATTTTTTTTTTTATTTTTTTTTTTTGAATAACATTAAGATTTTGGAGATATTGATCAATTATTCGCATTTTTGATATTTCATAATTTGACATTTCAAATTTTTATTTTTAAATTAGAAATTTAGCTAAGGATTTGCTTAGTTTAATTTATTTTGGAAAAAATTAGATCGCTCTATTTTGAAAAAAAAAAAAAATATTTACGAAAAGTTGGATTAGTTTTACAGAGTATTGAATTTATTATAAAAATGTTAAATTAGATTTGCGAAAGGTATAATTTATATGATACACAATCGATAAACTAAACTCTGAAAGAAGAATCTAAATATTGCTTCATTTTCACATTAAAATAAGTAAAATAAAAATTTGTAAAAAAAACCTAAAATAAGGTTATCATAAAATTGTGGTAGCAAGTGGTAAACTAATTGAATTGTATTTACCAACAATTATTAAGACCAAATTTATGAATCAGTAGTATTCCTGGATCGTTTTAGGACTTCCTCCAAGAAGGGTGCCGGCTAATACCTCAGCCTGTTGGGCGTGGGTCTACCACCTACTCACGTTCAAATCAGTTTGAATTTGAATTTTTTTTTTTTTTTTTTTCAAATTTATAAAAACTTTAGATCAAAAATGTTTTAACTCTTCTAATCTTCTAATTTGATCAGGGTTTTTTTTTTTTTAAATCAAATAATGATATTAATGATCGATTTTGAAACTTTTTTTTTTATTGTACTTTTAAATTTAGTTTAACTTTAATTCAAACACTATCAGATTTCTAATGGTTTTTTTTAATATAATTAAGTTTAAACAAAAATATAGTTCATATATAGTTCACTTTTTAACGAAATTTTATTGTTATATTATTATTACTATAACTATTTAATAATTAAAAACTAATATGGTAATTTTAATATAATTAACTTTTATATACTTTTTTTTTTAAAAAAAAAATCCTTTAAAATTATTTCTATCAATAGAAATCTTTTATTTCAAAACTATCCTTATCACAACTCAACTCGTTGATAGCTATTGCTCGACAACCAAACCAAAAATCAACCTATCTTTTTCCGAAAAAACATTGCTCACCTTTCCTGACCGATGGGTCAAATAAAGGTGAACAAGTTTTTTTCCAATTTCCCCATCTCCCCGTGCAACCATTCTTCAAGCAACTTTAGTAAACTATACAGCCATTTGAAGCCACCACGCGACATTTAAAGCAGTTCTTTGGCACTGCATGATCGATAACGATAACGTGTATACTCTATGCCATATTTTTTAATAAAAAAAATGTGTATATGCAGCTTTAAAAGTCTTTAACGCAATAAAGAGCGGCATAACTACACACAAAGCTTTGCATCGTTCAGTAACTATCCTCAAAGCTACATTTATCCTATAGAAATTTATAAACTTTTTCTTGAACTGTCGTTAAAGATAGCAAATTTACAAAATTTGATTTTAAACGTCCATTAAAGATATATAACGCCGATTTTTTTCTTTTCTTAATAATTTTTTTCTTCAATATTTTAATTTAAAAATTATAATACAGCAAAATATATATTTAAAATTCATTAGTAAAGAAATATGTTTAAAATTGTGGAGTTTATAAACTCAAATTCATTAGCAGTAGTACCAATAAATTGGATAAAAAATAACGAGGTAAATATTATTTTTTATATGTATTATATCATATAAATATTTTTAATCATATATATTGACTAGGTTAAGTGGCATGAAAATTCATCACCAATTTATTCAAAAAAAGGATTATTCCCGAAAAATAAATGGAAGTCATATAAAGTAAAAATCATGACTTCAAAAAAATATGGTTAGTATTATGCAAACTTACTTAAATACACTAAACATTATAAATATTTTTTTTTATTTATAGATTCATATGAAGAGGCGAATTTAGCATTAAGCCAAATAATATTGCTGGACAAAACGGATATTGAAACAGATGATATGGAACCAGCTTTAATTTCGGACACATTTTTAACAACTATAAATAAACCAGTAGAGTTTTTGTCCAGTGATACAGATGAGGGATTTGAAAATCCATTATCTGTAATCAAAGTTACCGAAAATATAATTTTAAAATCTGGAAATGCTATACTACCAGCAGGAAATACCACACAAAATAGTAATGATAATGAAAAATCGTTTAATATTAACAATTCTGTGGTAGCCGGAAATATTTTTGATCAAAATCTTGCATTTCCAGATGAATGTATTGAAAAAAACATTGAATTTTCTGAAGAATATAATAATAATTGTGAAAATAATACTAATAATTATATTTTAATGCCAGCTGCCACATGGCCAGAACTATTAAAAAAAATGGAACATTTACAAATTACTGTGGATAAAATCTTAAGTCAAAATCCAATCTGCAAATGTAATCAACAATTAAATATTTCACAAAAAAAAATTATATCATCAGAATTGCTACCTTTGGAAAATATTGAAAAATTAATTGAATTTGAGGAGAAATTATCTACTACCGATGATTTAAAATCAGATTTTGTAAGTAATGAAAATATTGTTTACCAAGCATTGAAATTTTAAAGTAATTATTTTTTCAGAAACAATATTTGTTGAATAGACTTACAACCAGAGATCTGCGATCAGTGACCAAAATTATAATTTCTAAAGTTTATAGTTTGGATGTACAAAGTAAAATTAACTTTACAGGTGTTAAAGGAAAAACTGGAATAAAAACTTTTATCTCGACAGATTTAATTTTACGTAAGCCAATTGCTAAAAAATAATGAGAACATTTATTTTCTATTTTTACTTTTACAGAAGTAATATATGAGCACGTTCCAGAATTAATTATGCTGACAGAATTGGATGATAAAATCGGAAAGGCTGAGGCTGAATTCATGTACCAACTACAACACTTTTATGACAGGAAAAGGTCAATGCAACGAAGAAATAATTCTCTGGCAAACAAATTAAACAACAATATAAATTCGCAAGAAAATATTCCTGAAAAGTAAAATGTAATCAAAATCTTTTATGCTTAAAATTATTTTAAACGAAATGTGTTGATTACTTTTTGAATTAATATTACATTCAATTACATTTGAGATTTTTGTTTTGAAGTATACTTTACTTAATTTAATATTATAATATTAAAATATATTTGTGATTATTTTTTAATTGAAAATCTAATCAAAGCCTTATGCTTAGAATTATTTTAAATGAAATGTATTGATTACATTTTCAGTAATAAATAAAAAAAACAAAATACAATTTGAATTAATATTACATTCAATTACATTTGAGATTTTTGTTTTTAAGTATACTTTACTTAATTTAATATTATAATATTAAAGTGTATCATTTATAAAGTGTGAATAATTGGAGAAACAAAATACTTTGCTCCATACAAATCATAAGGTAAGCAACAAATTTTACATAATATATTATTATCTAAATGATATTTAGATACATGGTCTTCAAAGTTTCCAGTTAGTAAATCAAATAATAATGTACATTTTTCACCATTCAGAGATTTTACACATATAAATTTTTGGCCATTAATAATAGTCACATCTCCATTGGCATCCATTTCGAAAAATTTTACTCGTAATATAACTTTGTCTTTTAGCATAATGCAGTTATCACTATTTTTGTCAGCTAGAATATTAAAATTATGAAATTGTGCTCTAAAATATTTTTTCCCACATTCGGAAGGTTGTAAAAATTTAATTAATTCTTCATTATTAACTGGAAAATTTAGAGGTGCCTCATGTTTCCAATGTTCAATAGTACGATTAAAGCATTGTTGAAGTGGCATATTTTGAGTATGGATCATCGCTTTTAGCCTTTTAATACGTGATTCAAAGGCGTAACAACTATAGCTTTCCAGTTGTCCGTGGCGCTGAACATCTTGCGCTAGGTGTATCAAACCGTGAATATTGTATGTCATATAATTTGACCCATAAATTTTGGGAAAAAGGTTTACAAAGTACAATAGTAAAGATTTAGCATATTCGTTATACTTTAAGTGATTTAATGGCGATGATAATATTCTAATTGCTAAACTGAACGTCAAAAAATGGTTATATGTAGATTTCGGTATTACATTTTTTAAGACTGTTGGTCCTGTGTATAACAAAAAGTTCCTAAAAGTAAATATGAAGTATTGTTTACAGTTGTTTTGAAAAGTTTAATAAACTGTTTTTAAAAAATATGTTCAAGTTTTACCTATATTCGGTAGCCTTCATTTTCAAAACATACTTGAGACTTCTGGGCTTTCTCTGAAATTCCATTGGAAAAAAATTTACACATTTTTGTAAGCGGTCATTAATATTTATAAGCTTTTTAGCTGGCAGTTTTTGACGATTCACTTTAGAAGATAAAAGAATTAATATTTTTTTAACAGCACCTTCGTCAACAAGGTGCATTTTGTCTAGAGGAAAATCATTAATCATGTCAATAGGTAACTTTTCTAGTATTGTATGTTCTTCTGATATATGGTGATCGTCATTTTCTGTTCGAGATAAACGTTTACGGAAAGATTCATCAGTCCGCAATGGATCATTTGTTGATGTATAAAGAACTGAATTACTTATATTAGAGTAGCATCCTCTTATTTCACATTTAGTGCAAGCTGAATAACCTCCATGACTTTTCACAAGTTTTAATGCAGCCAGGGCAGGAGCATCTGCTACTATAGACTTTAATTTTACAAAATATATTTTGTTGCTATAATTATTTTTGTATCCATTATTAATCAGCTCTTTTAACTCATAAACAAATTCAAACAGAAAATTATTAAAAGATTGTGGTTTAGTCGGACCATTAAATAAACCAACTTCAAATACTTTCCGACTAGCACTTGTAAGATGAATGGCTCCAAATATAGGCCATAAGGAATTTGCTCCACTCTGTGACACTGGAGTTCCATCAACACTAAAAGATAACCAAAGTGTATTAGAATTGATAGTGTTGTGCAAAAAAAACTGGTTTAGGTAATTATTAATTCCAAAATGAATATATGAACCATTATCTATTTTTCTGGTGACTATATTTCTTGGTGTTTTTAACAATGTTCTGGCATCTTTTGGTAGATTTTTATGTTTTCCATCTTCAATTAATATTTTCAATAGTTTTGACAAATCTACCAAACAAATATTCGAGTTGACAGCCCATTCAGCTAAATTATGTTGAAATTGATTTCTATTACATAATTCCTGATACAAGGATAGAAATATTATTTTATTTTCACTTTTAGATAGACGGAAATCTTACCTCTGAAATTTGTGTACAATTATGTATATTTTCGGTTAAATCAATATTAGTTGTTTCATTTTCATATGCCGTAGGAGTTGGAACTGAAATTCGTTCTTCAACCACTGTCTCATTTTGATCCGAAGATGATAAAGATGTAGTAGAAAAATTGTATTTGGCCGAATTTAAATTGCTGGCCGTCTTAAAATATTTTTTTTTTCTATAAACCCTTTTTGGTCTATCTAAAACTCGCTTCAAAGGTTTCTTATTTCGAAACATGATTTTAATTTTAAATCAAAATATTAATATTCAAGTAATACTGTCAAATTTAAAATGATTCTGTCATAAAAAAAATATTAAAATGTTATAGCATGTCATTATAATTCACATTTCAATATGAGTGAAATATAAAGCATTTTAAGCATGATTAATATATGCGCCGCCATGGCATAGCGTGACTAATGTGCATCTACTAACCCCAACAACGCTGGTTCGAGCCTCGTAGGAGAAAGGTAAAATTGTGTATATTAATATAAACTTAAAAATGATATTATAAGATTAACTATAATGGAGTATAAAAAAAACTAAAGAAAACCACTAAAAAAAAAAAAAAAAAAAAATTATATAATTTTTTTTTGAAATTTTTAATGTCATGTATAATATTTATTTATATTATATCGTCGGGTATAACGAACCCTATAAAGAAAACCAATAAAAATCTTTAACTGTCGCCATTATGCATTCTTTAAAGGACTCTATATATAGTTTTTTCACGACATCTTTGAACAAAGCGTCAAATAACTTCATAAAATCGATGTCGATCCTCTACTAAACCGTGATCTTTTTCTTTAAAGCCCGTCACGCGGTTTTTAATAAGACTTTATAGAAAACTTTAAAGTGTGGTTGCCCGGGTCATTCCAAGATTTCTTCCTTGCCGTGCCTTTAATTTTTTTTCCGTTTGCTCCACCTCGGATTAAATCCTAACTACCCTAATTTTTACAAAAATCGATACTTTATTGATTTCGCGCAATTGATTTTTCTTGCCAATTTTCTTTTGCAATTGATTTTATTTTATTAATTTGGCAATACCAATTCCATATTTTTTTTCATTATTATTTACATTTTTTTTATTCTTAAGCCGGCCATTGGCCATAAATATAATTTAATATATATAATAAGAATTATATATAATTAAATAAATTATATGGATATAACAATCATGGCTGGACAATAGTCATTTATATTAAAGGAATTTCAGGGAATCATAATCCTAAGGTACGCGTATGTATATTTTAATTTTAACCTTTTCTTTTTAGGTTAACATGAACCAGCAAAATTATACAAAATTGTATAATTCGACAAGGAACAGCAACAGGTAAATTTTTTTACATTTCTGGGGTCACAAACCAGATAATTTTATTTTATCAAATGGATTGATTTACAAAATTATGTCAATATCTATTAACGACAAAAATATAATTGTTATAACTGGTAAAGCTGTGACTAATTTTCGTCCACTATTTTCTATTCCTCTACGATCAACATTATTTCATTTGTTATTAAATTAAAAATATTACTATATAAAAATAATTACAGAGTGGATAAAAACACAGACGAAACTAATATGACATACCGCGCATTTGAAAATCATGAACTAGGTAAAAGTTAATATAAATTATAAATAAGTATATACATATATAAATAATTTTTGTAAAAATTTTGCAGCAGATTATGATTTAATTAAATCGTTGGATATAATATCTACTACTAGCTCGGACGAAGATAATTGTGGTTACACGGATTTCCGTCAGATTAAAGAAGATAACAAATAAAAAATAAACTTAATTATGTTTTTACAATACTAAATCATAAACAGGATTTCGTTATCATTTTATTTGGACGGAAATAGACAGTACCAAAGAAAATCAAGCATCAGCAGTAAATCAAAAAAGCATTCAAAAAAGAGCTGCGTCTCCTACCTTAAATAGTGAGAGCCCCCCATAAAAAAACAGCTACTTTACCCAATCATGATTTACCAGGTATTAAAGGTAAGACTTTTTATTTCACTAAAATATTCTGAAATAAAACTTCTTTAGCCGCGTTTGGGTAATTTCGCGAATCGATTAAAATCTACGATGTGAATATCGGTTTACCCTTTTTTGTATGAAATTTCTAGAAATATGTATGTATATTTTTTCTTTATGAGATTACATTACAGATACCAGAACTCATACGATTTGAGAACACTGAAGATAATATAAATGATAACAGCAGAGGGATAGCGATGTATTTTTTGTTAATACCGAACCTGACCCAATTATTGTTATAAGTGACGATGAAGACAGTATCGACGTTTTATTAAAAATAATGTAGATTTTATATATAGAATTTTTTTTTTTGAAAAAAAACGCATTATAATTCCTATTATTTGATTTATATCAATATAAAAAGGATTACAAAAGGATTACATATTACTAAAATGCCATTTATTGAAAAAATGGAAATAATTACCATTATAAATATTTTGTAATGTAATCAAGTGGTGAAAATAGAAATAAAATATAAAATATATTTTTATTTTTTTTTTCTCTTTCATAGAAATATTAAATATTCTTAATGAAATTAAGGAACATAGGAGATCTACTGAAAAAATAACGCAAGAATTTAAAACATGAAGTAAAAGCACTTCGTAATAAGGCTCTTCTAGAAGAGGAGGACAGAATTAAAATACTTGTATAATATTTTAATTCTCAAAAAAATTACATTTACATTTAATTTTATTTGTTCCAGGAAAAACAGTTTTCGCGAACTGGAGGTGACGATGTAGGCCATTTTATAAAAAAAAAAATCTACTGAAATTATTATTAGATGCAACAGCCAAAAATTTCTGTTGGAGTGGAACAGACCAGAAAAAAAGTAAATAAAAAAGTAAATTGGCCTTAAAAAGTAAATAGTGAAATTTTAATAATGAACAATAATTCACTATAATTTTATTATTATAGATGCTTGTTTATCAACTATAAAAAATTCTACAGAAAAATCTATAGAAAATCACATTAAACGATTTTTCCAATATGTCAATCAGCGTACATGTATGGCACTTTCAGTTAAAAATTAAAATTCTAATTTATTAAACATTTTTATATTATAATTTATGTATTTTTTATAATATTGATTATAATATTATAAAAATTTTATATTTAATAATATATTAAAGTTGTTTATTGTATATGTAAAGCATATTCATATTGGTTATGTTACATGAGTTCTTTACTAGAATTCGATCTCGCGTAACTGTAAATAAGGATGCGTACATAAATTACGCTGATCTTAGCATAATTTCTAATTTATAGAATATTTTAAAAGTAAATAACGCACGTCAACATAAATACGGAAAGTTGCTGGAGTTCGACTTAAAAGTATAAAAGCGGACTCGGTAAATAAGATTTTGTTTTGACAGTAATTTACAAGCATTCATTTGTACAAAATCTGAAGAAGTAATTATTAAAATTAATAAAATAAATAAATTATAAATTAAATATAAGTGTATAAAGTATTTTCTTTTGCTCAGTGGAAATAAAACAATAAAAGTTGTTCACTTAAAAAGTGAGAATACAACAAATAAAAATTTGGTGTCAGAAGTGGAATCTTCTAAGGCGTTCAGCAGGATTAAATCTTAACTTAGAAAAAGGATCTACAACCACAGTGAGTTTAGGAAATATCTTGTATTTAAGGAATACAAATTTTTCATTGTAAAATTAATTTAAAAATTGTGAAGAATACTTATATATAAAAATTTGAAAAAGTTGATTTATATTCATAAATTTTGTGTAAAATTTTAAGAGTTTATAAATTTTTGTATTAAATTTTAGAATTAATAAGTTATAAAGATAAATATAATTTACCTTTGTTACCATAAATTATGTTTTATAAAATAACAAACTTACTAGTAATGTTTCAGAATAAAATATTTATATTTGTATTAAAAGTACCACTTGTAAATAAAATAAATTATAATAATATATCAATAAATATCATTACCAATAGAACATGAAAATAAATCAATATATTCATACATAGAACCTAAGAAAAATTATTTATTAATATCTGAAACAAAATTACAGTATTCCTTAGCACAAGATTTATCAAATTGCTTTGAATTCTACAAACGAAGTTTCATCTGTAAAAATATCCATACAAAACAAAGAACAGAACATCCTACTTGTGAAATTCAATTATTATCACCGGATATTACACAAATTCCTGAAGATTGTAATACAAAAACAATTAAAGCATCCATTGAAATTTGGCAATATATTAATAATAATAAATGAATATAATATTCTTCAAAAACCAGAAACTTTAACATTAATTTGCGATAAAGATAATAAACCTAATGCTGTTATTCAAGATGTTGTACTCCAACATACAGGAATAATACAATTGCAAGAAAAATGTCGAGGATACACCGACAGTTATATACTAGAAACAACAGATTTTAAATCTCCAAATATAACTTACTATATTCCATCTATTGATGATGAATGTTGTATATTAAATGAAAAAATTAAGTTATTAAATGATGTAGCTATTTAAATAAATTAGCTAAATCAATTACGCAAAAAGAAAAGAAAAAATTAAAAATATCTGACGGTGTGCCACATTTTTATGAAAAACAAAATGATTCAAATTATTCAGCAGAGAACTCTGAAAAAAAAAAGAATATGGATGAAAGGAAACTTTTCGATCGAAATAACAAACGGAAAATTTAAAGAAGAAATATAAGACAATTTTAGATATTCATTTACTACTCAAAGGAAATTTTTATTGAGTAAACGTGCAATAATAGAAATTGAAAAATAATGGCTACATTTATTGATATTGGAATTGTTAATAGTAGTTATTGGTGCACCTGAGCCTGGGAACCAAATTGCGTGGGTGTGTGGGAGGTGTGAATTTTAATGTGTTTTTAATGGGTGTTTTTAATGGGTGTTAATGGGTGTTGTTAATGGGTGTTGTTAATGGGTGTTTTTAATGGGTGTTGTTAATGGGTGTTGTTAATGGGTGTTGTTAATGGGTGTTATCAATGGGGGTGTGCGGCGCGCGCCGCTTTTTTTGGTTCTCTTCTTTGTGTTCTTCTTTCTCGTGTCATGGTTGAGTGGATATTGTGTATATGCCTTTTCGCTTGAATGATTTTGGTTTTCTTCTTTGTCCTCGTGTCATGGTTGAGTGGATATTGTGTATATGCCTTTTCGCTTGAATGATTTTGGTTTTCTTCTTTGTCCTCTTCTTTCTCGTGGATATTGTGCCTGCGGTTGAGTGGATGCTGCTGGTATGGAATTTTTTTTTAAAAAAGAAAAAGTGTACTTTTGAGATTTGAACTGGGGAACGTGGTGTTTTATAAGTCTGCGCTCTACCTACTGAGCTACCGACTTGTTGGAAAATCTGCATCTTATTGCTAATATGAACGTGAAAAATAGAATTGATGGTTTTTAAAAAAAACATTTTGGTTCCAACTGGATTTGAACCGTGAATGTTTCTATTTTGCTAAATAAGAAATGTTTGGACATGATTGCACATATATTTATATATCGAAACATGTTTACTCTTGTTAAATCAAAAATGTACACTTGATATATATATATTTTTGGAGTTAATATATAAGTTTTATTTATAGTTTTTACTCAGTGTGTGTAATGTTGTTGACTACCGTGGATATAGAAGTAATTTCTACTTTTTTAAAAGAATATAAACTGTTACTCGATATTGAAAATATAAAAAAATTAGAAAATCTTGAGGAGAAACTGAAATTATTAAATGAAAGCGGAGTAAAAAAATCACAATTTGGTCTACATTATAATTCTTGTATTTGGTCTGATGATAAGTCAACATCAGGGCCTGATACATGTATTTGTGTATCAATAACCTTTAGATATAGAGAAGTGTTAAAAGTAATAAGAAATTTTAAAAATCTGCTGTATAGAATGCAAAATTTAAGTTTATGAACATGTTACCATTTATACACCCTTTCACCATGATTATAGCAGGGCCTTCGGGATGTGGAAAAACAACTTTTGTTTGTAATTTAATACTACGACATATGGAATTAATCAAACCGAACATAACCAAAATAATCTGGTGCAATCCAGAATTAGGCGCTGTACCTGGAAATTTGCCTTTTGAAAACATTGAATTTTTAAGTAATATACCAGAGCAAATTACTAATGAAAATAATGACAACATTTTAGTGGTGTTGGACGATTTAATGCTCGAGACATATAATAAACAAGTATGCGAGTTATTTACAAAGGGGTCACACCACAAAAATTTATCAATCATTTTATTAATACAAAATATTTTTCACCAAGGTAAATACTGTCGTGATATATCGTTAAATGCTAAATACTTGGTTTTATTTAAAAATCCGCGTGACAAATCTCAGATCGCACCTTTAGCGCGTCAAATTTTTCCAGAAAAAACAAGAGAATTTATGAGAGTATATAATGAAGCTACGTCAGCACCTCACGGTTATATCGTGTTAGACTTAACACAGAACATCAATGAATTATACCGTATACGAAATAATATATTTGAAAAAAATTACTGTGTTTGCTATTGCACATCAAATGATTTAAACAACATAGTTTACTGTGAAAAATATGAAACGATTGAAAAGAAACCAACATATATTACATCTTTTAAAAAAATCTAACAAAAAACTGCGTAATAGTGTATTAAAGACATGTGATGATGATGTTATAAAGGCAATAATTGAAATTGCAATTAATACTTTAAACGGGAATAACCAAGCTCCGAAAAAAATTATTTCATTTTTAAAAAAACATAAAAATACAATTCGCTGCTTAGCCAGTACTAAAAAAAGTTTGAAAGCAAAACGACGAATACTTATTCAAAAAGGAGGCTTTTTACCTGTTTTAATTGGAACAGTGTTATCAGGAATTATTGGAAAATTAATAAGTGATTATCAGTCAAAAAATGAATAATATGCAGCGTATGATAGTTATACCACCCGAAGTTTTTTTAAAATTTAAAAAATTATTGCATGATGAAAATAACATACATATTTTAAATCAAAATATGGAAAAGCTTTTACATAATAAAGCTCTAAATCCTATTCAGAAATGGTACATGTTAAGACAAAACTTAATAAAATATAATAATCAAAAAAGAACAACACCTACTGATTATGTTAAAAAAAACCATTTTACTACAACAGGTAAAAATGTTGAAACCCAAACTAAATTTAAATTACAGAAAGACAAAGAAACACAATACGAATCTGAAATACAACAACAAAAAGATTTTGACAATATTAAACAAGATGATGATGATGTTTTTTACTTTGATCCCGTAAAAGAACAACAACGACAACCACAGTCACAAATACATTTTGAAGATAGTGATGTAGATATGGAATTTGGAATGGATGATGACGATGCAGCTGACCTTGCTTTTACACAAGCATTACCCAATGAACGTTTAAGCAGAAGATTATCTTCAACACCAAATGTGAGAATGTATGAAACAAATACAGGTGATATTATTTCAGTTGCACTACCTGATAAATCACCTACACAATCGCCTATAAATACAAGACAACGTCTGCATACAATTGGTTCATATATAAGACCTAGCATTTTATCAAAATATCCTGAGGAGCGAAATGTAAATAAACGAAAACAATTACCAATAAATAAATCACCACCTAAACAATACAAGTCGAATTTTACACCACCTCTTTGGACTTCTTATAAATAAGACACAAAATTAAAATATATGGCACTAGCAACTATGAATTCAAGAGATGATTTCTACATCACGTTATTTAGTAATGATTCAATTAATTTTTTTCCTGATAATACACTCTCAACTTTTGAAAATAGAATACCAACACATTTAGATTTAACTAAAGCTGATTGGAAGGTTGGTCTTTCGGAAATTTATGTTAACGACTATCTACAAACAGATACTTATGAAAAAGTAAAATCAGCTACTATTTCACTAGGTACCCATGAGGTTACCGTAGGTAGAAATAGAGAAATAGTTAAAAAACGTATGGGATATACATTTTACCATGACGATGATTCAAGATTTAAGTTTGATGATTGGAAATCAAATTTTTTACCAACACTTATTAACAATATCACACCATTGGGCGAATATACGCGCGCTGAAGTTTTACAAGAATTTTATAATGAAGTGCTTGTCACATTATTAGACGACACCACCTATAAGGGTACTTACACTCCCGTTACCGCAGCTAATCAACTTAAAATGATACGTTTAGCAAGATCTTTTAACAAAGAAAGTTTTTTTTTAAAACCAAATTTTGAATATACTATACCAACTTTGATAAAAGAACTCTTTCAGCAAAAACAAAATATACATTTACTGAAAAGCACAATAGTGGATTTGTTTAAAATTGCTTTTCAATCATATGATGATCAAAAAAGAGGTATGATGCTAGTATATACCGATATAATTCAACCGGAAATTTTTGGAAATAACAAAATACGAGCTTTGCGTGCAGTAAATATTGATAATTGTAGAAGACAAAACAATATAGAGTTTAAAAATATACAATATGTTCCGCTAGCAAAAAATAATTTTGAGACCATAGGCATTAATATTTCCGATCAGTACGGTAAGAAAATTGATTTTGTACCAAATTTCTATCCAACAAAAATTGTTTTACATTTTAAGAGATTTTAATAAAAAAAAAGTATATAAATAAAACTGTTTCATAAGACTTTGTTATCGTTTTATTCAAACATGCACAGCGAATACATTAAATACTACCAATCTCAGGCTGGTGGTAATATAAATGAAATAGGACCACTATTACAATCATATCAACGAATTCAACGAGGTCGTGGTCTTGGAAATTTATTTGCAAGTTTATTTCGTTATCTTAAACCTTCATTGGTCACAGGTTTAAATTTACTTAAAGACGAGGCTTTAAAAACTGGCGCCAATATTTTGTCTGATATAGCGTCAGGAGCGAATCCAAAAGAAGTATTTCAAGATCAAGCTAAAGCAGGTATAAAAAATTTAAGAACTTCAGCAATAAACCAATTACATTCAATGTATGGTAGTGGTAGAAAAAGAAAACGTGTTAGTAAAAAATTAGCACAGATAAAAAGAAAACGTAAAACTATAAAAAGACACGTAAAATCAAAATTATATTCAATTAGTAAAAGGCGTCGCATAGGAAAGATAAAAAATAAAAAAAAACAGCGTGTTTTAGACATTTTTAATTAAAATGGTTGTTGAATGTATGAAATCAGAACTGGATCTTTTTACCGTGCCACCTATACAAACAAGTATTTTACGCTCTGAAGAGGTTGTCTATAATCCATTAGCTTCGTTAGATGCTTCGCCTTCTACAATAGAGTTTGTCTCACTCGGTCATGGTGATACATACAGAGATTTATCTTCAACTTATATTAAATTTAAAGTTCAGATTTTAAAAAGTGATGGATCAAGATGGAATAATGATAAAACAGGCACAGGAGCTGATCTAAAAGTTGTACCACAACCAGGTGTGGTAAACAATTTATTACATTCAATGATTAAACAAGTAAATGTCACATTAAATGGAAAAAATGTAACACCTTCCGATTCGTTTTATCATTATAAAGCATATTTAGTTTCTTTATTAAGTTACGGCCAAGATGCTGGAAATACTCATTTGGAAGGATCGGGGTGGGAAATGGATAAGCCAAATGTTCATGATTATAATAACACTGGATCCAAAGCAAGACAAAAAAAATTTAATAATTCTAATATTGTAGAGCTAATGGGAAAATTACATGTAGATTTTTTCAACACGCCTACTTTACTATTAAACAATGTTGATGTGAGAATTTCATTAACATTAGAAAAACCAGATTTTTATTTATTTTGCGCTGATTCGGAAGAGAGTTTTTTAAAAATTCATGAAGCATCGCTATACATGAAGCACGTTACAGTCAATCCTAACATTTTGTTGGCTCATAATACTATTCTTGCAAAGACCAATGCAAAATATCACTTCAAAAGAGGCGAATTAAAGACATTTACAATACCAGCAAATACCTCAAACATTTCACTTGATAATGTATTTATTGGTCAGTTACCAAACACATTATTATTTTGTATGGTAAACAATGATAATTTTAATGGAAAACGATCAAAAAATCCATTTCTTTTTGATCACAATAATTTAACACAGTTTGTACTATACGTAAATGGTGTACAAATACCCAACTCACCAATTGAAACAGATTTTTCTTCACTATGTTGTAATACTAGAGCTTATTTAACATTGTTTAGAGGTACAGGAATACACCATTCTGACAAAGGTCATCAAATAACAAAAGAGCTTTTTGGAAAAGGCTATACAATATTAGCTTTTGATTTATCACCCGATGGTTCAGATAATGAAACATGTCAAAACCTGTTAAATCAAGGTACAGTAAGAATTGAGGCAAAATTAGGCAATTCATTATCATCAACATTAACATGCATTGTCTATGGTGAGTTTGATGCCTCATTAGAAATTGATAAAAATCGAAATGTTTACACAAATTTATAAATATAACCGACAAGAAATAATTTTTTTATTATGCCTGCGATCGTAAAAGGTGGTAGAACATGAAAAATAATAAATTACCATCATATGCCTTAGTGGACATATCTTTTGCCTGCGATAAATTAATTACTTTTGGGCATAAAGTAAGCATTGCAGGAATTGAAGAATCAAATAAATCAGTACACTACGAATACAAATATTTATACCCAACATCAAAAATAAATGCAGAACAACACAATTACATAACAAATGGTAATTTATACAACGATAATATAACTCAAGCTATAAATAAAAAATTAAACAAATTTGATGTGTTATTGGTTAATGGTAAAGACAAAAAAGAGTTTTTATTTCACTATGTAAAGTGTACAACCAAAATTTACGATATTTCAAACCTAACAGATCAGCATGAATACACAACAGATTGCAAAAATTCTTCGGACGAATAAATACACCAAAACTTGTTTTAGAGGCGTGTATGCTTTTAATCGTATACCAAAACATATAAAAAAGAAACCATTTTGTATTGTTGTAAATTCAGATCCAGACACAAAACCTGGCTTACATTGGTTTGCGTTAAATTTTCCAAAAGAAGGTTGTGCCGAATATTTTGATTCTTATGGAGATCAAACAATAAAAACAAATATTATAAAAAAAATCAATCAAAATTCAAGGCAGAAATGTTTTATAAAAAACAGAAAACGCATACAAGCAGACAATTCAACTGTATGTGGATATTATTGCTGTGTCTTTTTATATTTTCGATGTAGAGGAATATCGCTGCAGGAATTTTTAAAAAAATTTAGCTCTAAGAATTTTATTCGCAATGATAAGTTAATTTTAGAAATGTTTTATAAAATTTTCAAATTTTGATCTTATATGTATAATAATAAGGAAACATTTATAATTTTTTAAAGAAATGTCAATAAAAGAACTAAAAATCAAATCAAATATGTTTTTTTATTTATTTTTATTTTTCAGCACATAACAAAGGTATTTCTACAAAAAGTTTTGAAAAATTAAACGAAGTATTAAATTTGGGTAAAAACAAATGTTCTTGCATTAATTTTTTAACATTATAAATTTCACATTTTTTGTTATATTCAGACACATAATCTTTTACATATATTTCATTTATATAATTAAAATATGCATGACTGGTTATAAAATCCCTGATTTCGTTGACCTGCCTCCATTCCTTGTCGTCTAATAAAAATGTTAAATTATGAATTTCGTCATCATTGCAAATATTTTGCACAAACATAATCCAGAGACTATAACAAAATTTCATTGGTGATTTACCAAATTTGGAAATTACCACTATTGGTTTTAATGTAGTTGGATGAAAACCAGATGAAATTTTTGCTGTAAGCTCCTCGTTCAAAAAAAAATGATACGCAAGAAGTAAATTACCAGAATCTTTGCAATTAGGTGTTTCCATTTTGACAATAAAATTATAACTAATCAAAAATAACAAAAGAACCATATATTTTTCTTAAAAAATAATTTTATTGTATTTTAACATATACATGTACATATTAAAACAATTATTTAAAGCACATCTCTTTAAATTTTGTTGTTCTACGGAGTGCACTACACAAAATGTAGTGTAATGTTGTAATTCGGATAATTTAGGTAAAATAAGAGTTAGATCAGTAATTTTAGTTGTTTTTGGTAGATATTTAACAAGAATATCTTTTTTCTGTTTTCCCTTAACAAAAACAATAAAGTGTTCAAGATTTTTAAATATACATGGTAAAGTGTTATATTCTATAACGCCGCTTTCCCATTCCAGGCCGTTTATGTTATCTTTGTTGTATTCATTTTGCTGTAAAATGTCCTGCTTCAGTTCTTGTTTAGGGTATGGTGGTTTAAACAAATAAAACGTTGGTAATAAAGATCCCTGCTGTAGTGTAGCCATTTCTTTTATAAAAAATTGTCTTCCATTACCAACTACGAATTGAAAATCAACAAAAATTATTGGTTTTTGCATTTTAACACGAAACAACTTTGTACTTTGAAGAAAGTTATAAAACTAACTAAAATACAGGTTTTAAGTTAGTTATAGACTGACAATATGAGTAAAAAGTCAATTGTAGATGAACTGCATAAACCAGCAAGAAAAAATTTTAAAAGACGTCAAGTTAAACAGAAAGGTTTAAATGACACTTGGCAAATCGATTTGGTGGAGATGATTCCTTTTGCAAAATTCAACAATGGCTATAAATATCTTCTTACAGTTATTGATATTTTTTCAAAATATGCTTATGCTGAACCGGTTAAATCAAAAAGCGGGGTAGACGTAACAAAAGCTATGAACAATATTTTTATTAAAAGTAAGGAAATACCAAAAAATATTCATTCCGACCAAGGAAAAGAATTTTTTAATAGTAATTTTCAAAGTTTAATGAAAAAAAATAATATAAATCACTACCACACTTACACCAAATTAAAGGCTTCGATTTGTGAACGTTTTAACCGAACATTAAAAAATAGTATGTGGAAACACTTTAGTCTTCAGGGTAATTATAAATGGACATTAATTTTAGACAATTTATTAAATAAGTATAATCACGCACACCATCGTACTATAAAAATGAAACCTTATCAGGTAACAAAGAAAAACGAAAAACATTTGTTATCAACAATTTATAATAGACCTAAATTATATAAAAAAGCCAAATTTAAGGTAAATGATTTTGTGCGTATCAGTAAAACTAAAGGTGCTTTTAAAAAAGGATATGAACCAAGCTGGTCTACTGAAATTTTTAAAATATCAAAAGTTAATTCAACAAACCCCACTACATATTTATTAACTGATTATAAAGAACAACCAATAATGGGGGGTTTTTATGAATTTGAAATACAAAAAACTAAAAACCCACATTCATATTTAGTTGAAAAAATACTAAAGCAAAAAGGCAACAAAGTATTTGTTAAATGGCTTGGTTTTGATGCAACACACAACTCATGGATTAATAAAAATGATATTTTATAAAAAACATACAAATATTTTTGAATAAAAACAATTATTGATAAAATTCATATTTAATATTTTTTATTTATTTTGAAACCATAAGGTACAGAACTAAAATCATCTAGAAATTTTCTTTTTGTAGATGCTGGCAGGTATTTTTTAATTTCAGGAAGTGTGATAACATCATGCTGTGTTGTTCGACGGAAATTATTAGACAAGATTTTCACAGGTTGACTTTCTTGTAAACTTGTCACCATGGATTTTATAACATCAAAATTTACTGATTGTAGATTTTTATAATTTAACGATATACCTTTAATTTTACAGACTGTTTTACACGTGTTATCGTTTGTTGAAAAAACTTTATAACCATAGTTTTTTGGACCTCCACTTACAAATTCGGTAATGTAGCTATCAACACCGTATTCGTTTTCTAATTCATCGGTCATATCACCAACAAAATCACCTGTAGACGGATCATATTCATTATGTTTATTTATATATATCACAGAATCGGTGTCGTAGTAAAGCACCCTGTCATCCAGTTTTTCTAAATAGCTGTATAATTTTAGCCTTGCTTGTGCCGTGGTGTAAGCAGCTATACACACATTCACGGTTGATAATTGCAAATATTCTTCTTCTACATATTCCCAATTTACCACTACAGTATTTTCGTTTATTGGTATAATATTGTTTATATTAATAGAATTATTTAAAAGCATATTGTAAAGCTCGTCAGGGTTATTTAAAATTGTAGTTTGTGGTAAATTTTCTCGCTGGCCAAATTTTCCCCAAAAAGAATTTAATATTAATTTAGCTAATGATCTCAGCCCATTGTTTTTTTCAATTTCAGGTAGCATCAATTCAATACCTTCGTTTTGTAAGAAACTTTCAATGTATTTTATTTTGTGGTCATCAGTTGTGCATTTTGCTGGAAAACCTGAGGCACTTTGTTTCATTTTAATAAATTTGTTCATCATGGCGGTGAAAAGGCCCCCTGTTTTTGTAGTTGTATTGTATTGTTCAATGTTGTATACCCAAATTTCATAAATTTCCAAAATTTTATAATTTTTTTCTATTGCTTTTGCTACCTCATCGATTACCCATGTTCCTGTTAAAGCTTTCTGTTCAATATTATGCACACATTCTTCAGGATTCAATTGATCTGAACAGGTTTTGCATAAACTGAACATTAGTTTGTTATTTTGTTTAATAGGTAATACGGGGTGATATAAATTTTCTGGTGGCAATATTTTACATTTTATCAATCCATTTGTTTCTTGTAAATTAAAATTTTTACAAATATCACCAACATAAATTTTAGGGTGACCAATAGGAAATTTTCCGTATTTACATACCCATGGATATAAAGAACATACATCAATATATTTAATTTTTTCGAATTCTCCACATTTATAGTATGTTCTTGTGTTTCCAGTTCTGCCACCGTAGAAAGCATCTCGGGGGTTTAACGGCAATGTATTTAATAATGGATTTGTATGCAAAAACCTCATTTCAGCGTTATTCTTTAATTCTTGACGGAAAGTACACTCCCACATTTCAAAAATTTCATACCCATAAGATTGTAAACGTTGACTTTTAAAAACTGTTGATTCGTACCTTGTATTTAAAGTTTCTTTTGAATTTTTATTTAAAAAATCATCACGGTTGAATTTTAAACATACTGGGTGACCATGATAAAAACAACCATGAAATTCAAAAATTTGATTTGTTGCACTGCAAAAACCATCTACTTTAACACCATTAATAACAACTTCCTCACCGTTTAAAGCATTGCGTATATTTATTTTTCGTTTTTTTTCCTCCCATAATAGCCATTGTATAGCAATTTTTGATTGTTTGTTACTCTCGTGATAATTATTTTTAGGTATAATACCAATTGTTTGCGGTTTTAAAAAATTTCTTCGAAATATTAAACCACAAGTCGAAGCAATCGTGCATGCCTCTGTAAACGGGCATACATTGCATTCTTTTAACAATAATTCTCTAAATTTCACACAGGTTTCAGTTAAAATTTGCACATCATTTTTACAATACGCAATTAGCTCATCATGCATATTATAAATACTATTTTCATTTTCATTATACCATTTTAAAAAATCTTCTCTTTCTGTAGGCTTCATGACTTCATGGCTGTAATATTTTATATCGGGTAGAGGTCCTATGTAATCGATGTTGTCAGTTGTGTTGAATAAATGTGGAAAATAACCTTTTTTGATTGATAATTGCAAGCCAAAAGCTCTTGGTAGGCAAGACAATGCCATTGGAAAATAATTTAATGAATCGATAAATTTAATATTGTGTACCTTCATCATTATTATTTTAGTTCCCTGCATAATTAAGAAGGGTTTTATATCAGTTTTCATTAATATATAATTTAAAATAAACTGATGGTCAAATGCTTTTCCATTATGTGCAATGACTACTATATTTTTAAATTTTTTGCATATATTTATCAAATCATCCAAAAAAAATTTTATTACATCTACTTTATATACGATTTCACGAAAGCCGCAACTTTGACAAAAATGTAATTTATCTATATTTATACACAAACTACATCTTTTTGCATACACACATAAATTTGGTTCATGTAGTTTTATTTGGCCTAGTATATTATTTTCGGTTATTTTTTCAGAAATAACTTTTTCCTGTCGCGTCTCCAAATCATAAAATACAAAAAGCGTTTTAGATGTTATCGGCTTACGAGTATCTATCTGCATATAGCACTGATGATTTTGTGGTACGTGCTTAGTACATATATTACAAAAATATTCACCGCATATATGCTGTCTTTCTATTTTAAATATTTTCAAACATTTTAAACAGCCATGTACCGTACTACAAATACTTCTATTTTTGGAAGTCGATGTCTGATGATTGTTATAGCAAATCCGATTCTTAAAACAACGATTGCAGGAAGTACAAGTAATTTTTGTGTTGTCTTCTTTACAGGGCGGCGACTGTTGACATTTTACACATTTTTTCGCACATCTATGAGAATTTTTTGTATTGTAGGGTATATTACAAATTTCGCAATAAAAACTACAACAAAAAGCAGATGTGAGAGAGGTTATTACATTATAATGGTTATCGTGGTATAATAAATTTAATATTTTGCCATCACCATCTCCTTTATATAGTAAATCTCTTCCTTTAGTACCATGTATATAAACCACTATTTTATAATTTCTCAAAAAATTTTGAAATTTTTTAAGTTCTTCAATACCGGCCCCTTCAGAAGGTATTTCTATACCGGATTCTTTTAAAAGATCCAATGTACGAATAGTCTGGATTTTTTTCGTATCTTTTCTCACTTTAATTTTATCAGGTTCGTTTTCCGCTACAGATATAGCCACAACTAATGCTCTCGGTAGGCATAAAAAATCCAGATTTTGGATTGTTATAATTCCAATACGCTTACGACATTCATCCTCATAAGTAAAATATTTGCTAACTCTTCCACGCCCTTGCGGCATTTTTATTGAAGTTACTGATAAACAAAAACTATCAGTACTTATTCCCTCTGATTTGCTTTGGAATATTTTACTTATTAACTCCCATACATCGTTCATTGTTAGCGTACTTGCTTCTCTAAAGCTTAACCATCCAGGCCCTCGCTCCTCAAAATTTTTTCCGCAAAAACTTATACCAACCTGGTCGGTCGGGGTAAGTTCATTTGTTGTGTGTTGAACTATTTTTGTAATAGCTTCTTTTATCCAGATGATTGGATCATAATTATTTGGTATTTTGTTAATGGTAAATTCTACCCTTCTCCCCGATAAATTAAAACGTCTACTAAAAACATTTGTTTCACTTTTAATAGAAAACTGTGACATTTTAAAAATTTAAAGTACACGCGTAATTTTTCCAACGATTTTGACAATACTAAAATTAATATACTATATACATTTCATTTATACTTTTTATGTCTTACAACCAATATTCAAAAATAATTAAAATCTTTGCATTTATTTAGTTTTGGTTACAAAGCATGATTTTCAAAATGCAAAAAGATGTAAAATACAAAAAATACTTAAAATTTTATCATTAGTAGATATTAAAAGAAATATATAATTAAATAATATATTTTTATAAAATATTAAACGCAAAACGCAAAAAATTGATAATGATCCCTGTAACATACAATCGTTGTATAGCAAAGCATAGCAGAAAATTTAAAAATAATTCCCACAAACTACATTTTATGGAAATATGAAAATAAAAATCACACAGTGTATTAATTTTTAAAATCAGCATCATAATTGCCTGCATTGAACCATGAATTCACAAAATAATCATGCGTACTATTTGCAACATTGTAGTGCACATATTGTATTAATCTGACAAAAATCACTTTTTTGTAGTAATTAATAATTAAAATATTAATGGCAGAAATATCAATTGCATGCATTGAACCACGAATTCAAAAATAAATTAGTCGACCGTAACGTATTAATTTATATTAAATTTAATTGTTATTTAAAGAACTTTATTAGCATTTTACCTTTAACTTTTTGTGTATAAATAGTTTAGGTTTTCAAAATATTGTATCATTTTACAATCATCAAACTCTGAAGCAATATGGTAAGAATAAAACAAATAATAAAGCCAAAATAACCCAATTTGCTTTTTAGAATTTCCTAGGCACATTTGAGTCAGCCGCTGCTGGAGAAGTTACCCAGAGAAATTACACCCGCTTAGACGATTTGGTTATTGATCGGGCCTACAGGGTAGAGCAGTTTTCATTTAAAGAAACCATATATGGGAAGGCAGTAACTGTTACCCTTAAAAATGTTTATGGTGATGACGATTTATTAGTATACCTGCCAGGCAGAATAGCGGCTAAGATCACAACAGATGAGGAGCTCCAGCAATTGAATAATGCGGGGTATAATTTAATATTTAGGGGTCGTGATGCCAAACGTAAAAATATGGCAAAAATCGATTTTATACAAAATCTAGATTCTGAAAAACATTTATTGTAAAATAAATATATTTTTTCTGAAAAACATTTATTGTAAAATAAATATACATATTTCTATTTTATATGTAATAAAAGTTTTTATAAAACAAATTTATGCTATTTTTTTTTTGAAGTTATAAAATTATTTTTCAGATTATTAAATTGAAGTTTTAAAATTATTTTTCAGATTATACTTCTCTACAACAAAATACATATGTAACAAACCAAACGTTCATTTAAAGATATGAACACGAATCATTATCGCGCAACAACAAAATATTTGCGTAAGTTAAAATAAAATTTGATTAAAACAAATTTTTTGAATACATACTCCGAAGGCCCTGCTATAATCATGGTAAAAGGGTGTATAAATGGTAGCATGTTTACAAACTTAAATTTTGCATTCTATACAACAGATTTTTAAATTTTCCTATTACTTTTAACGCTTCTCTATATCTAAAGGTTATTGATACACAAATACATGTATCAGGCCCTGATGTTGTCTTATCATCAGACCAAATACAAGAATTATAATGTACACCAAATTGTGATTTTTTTACTCCGCTTTCATTTAATAATTTCAGTTTCTCCTCAAGATTTTCTAATTTTTTTATATTTTCATTATCGAGTAACAGTTTATATTCTTTTAAAAAAGTAGAAATTACTTCTATATCCACGGTAGTCAACAACATTACACACACTGAGTAAAAACTATAAATAAAACTTATATATTAACTCCAAAAATATATATATATCAAGTGTACATTTTTGATTTAACAAGAGTAAACATGTTTCGATATATAAATATATGTGCAATCATGTCCAAACATAAAAATATTTCTTATTAAAACATTCACGGTTCAAATCCAGTTGGAACCAAAATGTTTTTTTAAAAACCATCAATTCTATTTTTCACGTTCATATTAGCAATAAGATGCAGATTTTCCAACAAGTCGGTAGCTCAGTAGGTAGAGCGCAGACTTATAAAACACCACGTTCCCCAGTTCAAATCTCAAAAGTACACTTTTTCTTTTTTAAAAAAAAATTCCATACCAGCAGCATCCACTCAACCGCAGGCACAATATCCACGAGAAAGAAGAGGACAAAGAAGAAAACCAAAATCATTCAAGCGAAAAGGCATATACACAATATCCACTCAACCATGACACGAGGACAAAGAAGAAAACCAAAATCATTCAAGCGAAAAGGCATATACACAATATCCACTCAACCATGACACGAGAAAGAAGAACACAAAGAAGAGAACCAAAAAAAGCGGCGCGCGCCACCCCAACACCCCATTAACAACACCCATTAACAACACCCATTAACAACACCCATTAAAAACACCCATTAAAAACACCCATTAACAACACCCATTAACAACACCCATTAAAAACACCCATTAAAAACACCCATTAAAAACACATTAAAATTCACACCTCCCACACACCCACGCAATTTGGTTCCCAGGCTCAGGTGCACCAATAACTACTGTTAATTCTTCATTTTAACATTTTAATGGATATTCCAATAAATAAATATAAAGAAAATTGAGATAAACTTAAACTAAAAATTATAGAAAATACACAAAAAAAACTAAATATTCTCAATTAGACTTCGCAAATATAAAAGACTTTGAAATTTTAAATTTCAAGTAATTTCAAATAATAATTGGTTATATTAATAAAAATATTTCCTGTAAGATTATTTAAATGAAAAATAATGCAACTGTATACCTAATTAAATAAATTCTTTTTCTTTTAGGCAGGCACACCACAAAATGATATTGAAGCACCCAGTGCAGCACCATTTATTGCTGTTATTGATATAAACGGTATATAAATATTTAACTGTTAGCATTAAATATGAATTCAAATGAAACTATTCGTGAAGCAATTTTTGACATTCTAAAGGAAAATCCAGATATTAAATATGGAAAACTTGCTAAAATTGCGAAGGTGAATTATTTTTTGGCCCGCCGTATAGCTATTAAATTTAAGGAAGGTGCTGGTATTAAGGATAAACCAAGAAAAGGACGTCCAGTAGGTACATTAAATAAAAATTTAGATCGGAAAGTAATTGGTCTCGTCAAAAAATATCCATCGATGTCCATCCGAGATATAGCCAAAAAAGCTGGAACGACTCACAAAATGGTGGTAATAATTAAAAAGAGAAATGGAGTTCGAACCTTAAAAAAGAAAAAAGTACCAAAAAGAAATGAAAAACAATCTGCTAAAGGTAAGAAACTAGCTAACAAACTTTATAGGGAAAAATTTGTTAAAAAAACATTTTGTATAATTATGGATGACGAAACATACGTCAAAATGGATCTGGCTACTTTACCAGGTCCACAATTTTATTCGGAAGTACCTGGTTATCCTATTTTGGACACGAAAAAAAAAATTGGAATAGAAAATTTTGGAAAAAAAACTATTAATATGGCAGGCAATATGTGAATGTGGGAAAAAAAGTCAACCTTTTTTTACTGATAAGAGAATAAACAGCGATGTTTATATAAAAGAATGCTTAAAAAAACTACTTTTGCCATTTACGAAGAAACATAATGGTCCAACTCTATTCTGGCCAGATTTGGCACCCATCCATTATTCCAGTGCAGCTGTACAATGGTATGAAAATAATGGGATCGATTTTGTTACCAAAGACATGAATCCACCCAATGTTCCAGAACTGCTTCCCATCGAGCGCTATTGGGCTATAATCAAAGGGAAATTAAGAAACACTGGAAAATGTACAAAAACAGTTCAAGAAATGAAAAGATTGTGGAAAAATTAAATAAAATATCGGACGAAGTTGTGCGAAATTGGATGCGAGGAGTCGTTAAAAAAACAAGATTGTACGGCCGAGGCGAACTGAAATAATATTTTTTTTTTTATAAATAGTTTATAAAATATTATTTAAGTCAATAAAGTAAAAAAAAAAACAACATGATTTACTTTTTTATTTAATAAATTATTATTTTTTTAATTTACAGAATTTAATTACACTACACCAGTCCTGTGTTTATATTTATAAATAAAAAAATAATATTAATATATTTATATTTGATGTTTTGTTTTTTTTTTTTTTGCGCAGGAAATGCTAAATGATTTTGTAAGTAAATTGAATAATTTAAATTTTCAAAATATATTAACAAAATTTATTGTCACTGGTGGTGAATCTGGTCGAAAAAATGCCAATAAAATTGGTTTAAAAATAGTAGAAATAGAACTTTTAACAAAATTTTCGTGGACTGGTCGGTTGCTTCTGCAAAAGAGCCCATGCTTGCTTTTTTAAAATATACTTAAATTTTAATTTTTTTATAAAAGTTATATCAATAGCTGATAATATATTTAGTAATGCAGAATGTGAAATATTTTTTAAAATTAATGTTTTGAAGCATAGTAGCTTGAGACTTTCTAGAAAACAGTATAACAATATATATTTATATATGATAATCTTGTATTTTTAAAAGTATTAATTATATTTTACATAATATATTTTTCAAATATAATTAATTTAATGCATTCTTCGATTATATCTATTCTCTACAATTGCAGTAAAATAAATAAAAAGAAGCCAGTTCTCAGCCAAGCAAATGAAAGTATTGAAAATGATGTTCAATATCAAAATGAAATTAACAATAAAGAAAATAATTCTGTTTTGTTAAGAACTATTTGTCTTTTTAATTTCTTTTAGAACAAATCCATTTGTAATATGTAAATAATAATATATTTTTTTAAACCTTGGATCAGACGAAGAATGTTCTAATTCTAACAAATGGAATTTTGGATATATTTTTTTCTATACTACTATCCATTTTTGAAAATTCATTAATCTGTTTTGCAATTTATGCTAAAGGACAAATTGATGATATTGTTGTTATATATCCGGCTATATTATATGATGGGGACTTGGTATTAATTAAAATAATTAATAAAATTAGATAATAATTTTTAGTTTTCCATTAGATTTAAATTGATTTTTTTGCATAAACCGGTGCACAAACAGGGGATGTGGAAAAAAAAGTTGTACCACTTATCGAGATCATAAACAATAAAAAACCAGTGATGTCGGTTATTAAAAATTGTGAGAACATTTGTAGTTGCATCTTCTATACAAAGAAAGAATTATTACTCACCATATATGGTGGATGATAATTTTGCGCCACCCTGTATCTGTATGTGCATACATAATATTTATAGTTTTTTTTTTAAACAGAATAAAACTGAATTATGGGCAAATTTCTGACAATGTAGAGCAGTGTATAATTTTCAAGAAATTCAAGAAAAGCCATGATCAGTTGGGTTAATTCAATTATAATAATTATCTTCCATAATATACTTTCTATTATTTTGAATTTGAAATTCTAGGTAGAAGAATATATTGAAGAATTTAACCAAGACCTGCGCTTTTGATAGCATTTTTCAAATATTATTGATTTCAGCAGCAGAAAATTCGAATGTAAACGAATATTTACATAAAAATGAAACTAAAAATAAAACATTTGCGTTAGATTTCGATGTATTAAAAAATGGTATTCGTACGTCGACATATATCAAACGCGCCGAAATTTTATTAGAATATTTAAAAAAAAAAATTTACCACATACTATTCAATTAATTGATTCCAGCTGCAATGTGGATACGCTAGCTAGAAAATTGTTTGCTGAAACTCCCAGCTTTGTGGTAGAACTTAAGTGTAATAACGAATGTGAAGCACGAAGTACCATATTAAGTCTTGTTTTAATAACAAAGAAAGGATTAGGTAAATAACTGGAAAACGTTCTTACAGAATATATACTTATAAGTAAGCAACAAAAATGTTGGAATGTTGACTGCAATAGTGAAGCCAGAAGCTACATTCGCGATATAGGTTAGTTTATTTACAGCATTTGTTATAAATTTTTAATTTTAATATAAGTTTAGGTAACCAAAAACTAGTAAAAATTAAATTATTATAATCTAAAAATATTGCAATATTTTCAGGTGATATTCTGCTAATAGGAATTGATACCAGCGAGGCAGTACCTATTTCCGAATTTTCAACAAGTTTCGTATTTAAAAACCAAAAAATTAAAATTGTTGGTCTGGTTAATTACTTAGGACCTGATGTCACCACAAGGTGATCTACATCAATTGGCCATTATAAAGCTATCTGCAAAAGTGGATCATCATAATAATGATTACCTTTCAACAAAAAAAGAGTTTGTGAAAGACAAACATTTGTAACACCAGAGCTCATCATGTATATCAAATATGAATGATGTATCAATTTAAAAAAATAAATAAAATTATTGTGTTTTTATATTAATAAATACTTAAACTCAAAGATTAATATATTTTAAACTATAAAAAACTATAATGAACTTTAAAAATAATAAAAACAAATTAAGTATTTATTTTTATATGAATTACAATTAATTTCTTAATTGTTTAATAAACTTTTACAACTTTCTCATGTACTAATTTTACGTAACCGATTAATAGACAGGGGTCGAATTCGCTGAATAGATATCGAGTATACGATATCGAAATTTGTGCTATTTGGGATTCTATGACTCGATTGATCGAGCTGTCAAACGATAGTTTCATTCGATATATATTTTGCTATCGTGTGGGAGTGTTTTTTTTTTTTTTTTTGTGTTTTTGTTAATTTATAGGAAAAAATAAGGAAAAAATGTAAGTATAGATGTATAAATGACTTATTATTGATAATATTATCAGATTTTAATAAAATACACAAATAATTATGTTGAATATATAATGTAATTTTATACTTGTTTTACTTTTAGGACGAATTCTAATAAAATAAATAGTAGACACAAAATACTTTTGGCTGAGTTTATGGAAGAACATTCCCATTTGGCCAAAAATATTTTGCCAAATTGTGCGCAAGGACGAGCTACGAGTGAGAATTTATGGAGAAATTTGACGAACCAACTTAATTCTGAGGGCCCGCCAATAAAAGATGTGAAAAATTGGAGAAAAGTATATTCAATAAATAAATATAAAAACAAATTTTAATATTTTTATTTTAAGGTGTACACAGATCAAAAATATTTAGCAAAAAAGAAATTAGTTTATAATAAAAATTCGAAGAAAAAAACCGGTGGTGGTCCCTTTGAAGAAATGCTATTAACAAAAACGGATGAACAAATTATAAATGCTAGTGGTTTAGATGCTACCGTAGAAGGCTTAAATAATGTTAGAACATTCGGCGCAAATGTTTCTAGTGATTCTCAACAAAGGCATGAACAATATACAGAATATCAAGAGCTAGAAGAAGATTTTTTTGATTTTCAAGAAACGGAAATACCATCATGTTCGACTTCTTTACCACAAATAATTTCAAATGTAGTCATTCGCGAACCATCAACATCAACTATTAAAAAAAAAGTGGCAAAGAAAATATAACATTAAATAAATTAAAAATTATTGAACGCAATACTGATAACCAAGAACAATTAAAAGTTATGGTTGAAGAAAAATTAAATAAATTAATAAATATACAGCAACAAAGACTGGATATTGATAGAAAAAGACTTGAGAATGAAGAAAAATTAATTAAATTAAAAGAACAAAAAGTAGCACTTTGTATGGAAAATAACAAAATGTATTTGTCCATGAAGGTGACTCAAATACAACAGCTGCAAGAAGCTAATGAATTGAAGCTGCAAATGATTAACATAAAGAAATAAGTTTTTGTAGCATTAATTCATTTGCTTTTTCATCGGTCAATGTGATATTTTACTATAAATTATTAAAAATTTAAAATATTAAATTAAATATTATTAAAATTAAGTAAAACCAAAAAGGCTAATTATGTTTAAGTTTATTTAAAAATAGTAGAATTAAGTAATACAAGAAGTATATTTTATTTATGTTTTTTTTTTTTTAAATTAAAAAGTATTTTTCTTAATTATTCAGCGAGTTTTTAATTTGATTTCGTATATTTTTTCCAATTGCTGTATACGTTCATTGTTGTATATCACAGTAAACATGTTCAATAGTTTCAAGAGGTTCAATATATCCAACGTATGGTATATTAAATTTAATACATATATTATGTAGAGAAGCACATACGTTTGTAAATTTCGCCATTTTTGCGGACTATATCGTTCTCTCGTTCCGTACATCAAAATCCTCCAACGACCTTTCAATATACCTATAGTTCTTTCGACAATACATCTTGTCTTGGAATGTATTTCATTGAATAAGGCTTCACTGGAACCATCTGCAGCACTTCTGTATGGCGTTATACACCATGGTTGAATTTTTTTAGGAGTAGATGTGTGAAATAAAGTATTTGATTCATCTACACTGTCATCATCAGAATCAGTTTTGTTTGTTTGTCTTATAATAGACAAATCATCGTAAAATTTTGATTTCTTTTCTTTTTTAATCACACCAATTGATTTCTCTTGTTTTATTTTAGGATAAATTGATTGTTGTTCAATTGCTTTTCTAACATTTTTAAGTGGCAATGTAATTGGTTTAAAATATTCTTCTAGTACATGTTCTGCTTCCAATTGATCAGTTTTTAAAGCTCTATATTTCCTTTTTACTGCATTGCTAGTCTTAATAATGTCTTTTATAATTTTTTCTCATTCATATTTGTAAATATATATTATATTTAATTAATCAGTTGAGCTGTTGGGTTGTTAAGCTGTTTAGCTGTTAACCTGTTGGGTTGTTAAGCTGTTTAGCTGTAGAGCTGTTGGGCTGTTGGGTTGTTAAGCTGTTTAGCTGTAGAGCTGTTGGGCTGTTAAGCTGTTTAGTTGTTGAGCTGTTGAGCTGTTCTGTTTGGTGTAGAGATTTAGAGTATATGTAAATATTTTCACTAGATTGTAAATTTTTATTTGTTGTTGATAATATATTACTAACTTGTAATTTTTTCGGATTAGATGTTGATGCTATATTTTTATTTGATATTTTAATATGTAGAACTGAATTTTTATTTAAATTATTTGATGAATTAATTGTACTTGTTACAGTTTTTTCTTTTAAATGCTCGTTATCGTTAATTATTGAGTTTTGTTTATCTAAATCAAAATTATTATTTTGAATATTTTCAGAATTTTCTACAGATGGTATAGCAGCTGCCATTGAGATTACACTTGATATTATTGGTAGTGATTTTTTTTTTATCTCTATTATTATCAATTTCTTTATCATTATTTAAATTTATATCAATATCATATAAACATCGAATTCTAATAACTTTTTATGATCACCACTAATAGTAATTTCATCTTGTGTAATAAACCTTATTTTAAAAAAATATGAACAAATTATAAACTAATATTAATTTTGTCTTGATGTTAAAATTAAATTTACAACACCAAAGCCATTAATATTAAATGTATAATTTTCAAATTTTCTTACCTTGTCCTTATATTTCTTGTTCCAAACTCTAGCACATGCTATAACGGTCTTATTTGGATGACAATTAACTATATGATTAATCATTTCGTTGCTGTCATTATTTTCAAAATAACAAAATATACATGCAAATATATTATCAATATTACAACCACAATATTAGACATTTTTATGATTAGTTCGAATATGTTGTTTTTAAACAGTCGCTAATGTAAAACTTTTGTTCTAAAATAATAATAATAAAAAAAAAAAATAAGAATGATAATTAATTTTAAAAATTGAAAAATAAATAATATATTTTGCAAAAAATATTCCGATAGAAAAATATAAAATTTACTTACGGTCATGGTACAAATGACACGAATATGATTTTACAAATTTATTTCTGCTTTCGATAATGTCTTGATATTCATCTTCAATACTCCTCTCAATATTACTAAATTTTAATATTTGTTCGCAAGTTTTATGTGAATCTAAAAGTTTCAGATGTATTATAATTTTGTACTACTAAAGGTTGAACAACTTCGATAGTAACATTTCGGACATTGGTAATTGCAATAACCATATTCTGTACACCCAAAAAATTCAGACAGTAAATTTAACGGACATTTTTACCATTGAGTGACTTTCTTGTCAATTTAGTTAATTAAAAGGAAAAGTCATTACAATATAACTTAAATTACATTAACGAAAAACTGACGAACATTTTTCCCTTTTACCGTGCAGTTAAATTTTGCAGTTGATTTTAATACATAAACAAAAAAATTGTAATTGTTACGCGAATTGCAATTAAAGGCGTGATTACATTCAAAGAATGAATTTTCAATTGATATTATATAAATTGTCAATTAAATTTTTAACTTGCTCAATTTTGGAGTACATTTATATGGAATTTTTTTTAACATAAATGCAAATTTAACATAATTTGGACAAGATACAGATTATGATAAATATAAGTGACTTCCATTTAAAATTTTCCATTTGGATACCAACTTTTGGAGTTATAGCACCCTAAAATTTAAAAATGTTAAATTTTCACCCCCCCCCCCTCTAGCTCCGAAACGGATTATCATATTGATTCCAAATTTTTAACACGTACTCATTTTTAAAAAGTAGAAGCACCACTAGATCAAAGTTTTTACCTCGGACCTCCCCCTCATCATTTATATGTATCTAAATATCTCACAAGTATGGGGCCATATCTCTGAAAGGGGGGCTCAAAATGAAAATGTATAAACGGATATCTTATGCACCTATAACTATCTCTTTGCAGCCTAAATTTCAGCTTTATACATTAAGCATTTTCAGCTTTATACAAGATAGGGTTCGATGGAGGCAAATTGTAAAAGAAGTCAAGGCTCACCCCGGGCTGTAGCACTACAAGATGATGATGAATGATTAAAAAAAACATTTTAAAAAAGATTTAAACAAAATAAAAAATCGATCTTTGATAAGTTCTGATCTTGTTCTTCACTAGATTTATGATTTTGTTGATTGAATATGTCACTCAATTCAGATAAAATAGGGTTTTTATCTATTTCATTACATCAAATTTTTTAAATTCATTATTAATATTTAAAGATTTACTGTAATTAATTGTAGTTATAATATTAGTATGTTTTTTTATTAATTGCGTCATTAACGATTTGATCAAGATAATCATCATTTTCTTCTTTCACAATAGTTTCAATTAATTCATCATTTGCACAACCAATATCTATATCTGATGAATTTTCATATTCCAAATTACATTCTTTAGAATTATTATTTATAATTGGGCGACGCAAAACTCGTAAGTCCGATTTTTCTCAAAATAGGTTTTTTTATATTTTTCAATTTGTATAGTAAATATCCGTAACTGTATATTGAAATAAATTCATTTTGTTGTTTTCTCTGTCCTCTGTTGTTAAAAAAGAAAACATCGCAAGTATTACAGTTCAAAAATTTGAAGGCATACCTCGTAAGTCTGTACTGTCAGAGTAAAGTGCTAGTGTTCATGTAGAGCTTAATTTAAAAATTTGAAATACTAATAGAAATCGGGTAAAAGGTAAGCAATTTTTTTGTTAAACTTAAAAGAAAGATATAATCTGTATAATTTTCTTAATATGCAATAGTTTGAATGCGGCGAAATTAAATTTATTTCTAATTGGAAATGATGGCAGACTTACGCGTTTTGCGATTTTAAAAATTCAATTTTGTTCAAGACATACGTGATTTTCCAGTATGAATAGATCGGCTTTAATGGTTCTTTTAGCTAAATCTAAGGGATACAATGCCAGCGAATCAATAGATATTGGAAATATTGTAATACTTAATCCTACTGCTACTGATATTATAAAACTCAACACATCTCAAGTGCCGGAACCGGAAAGTTTAGATACCGTTGAAACTTTTGAAGGTGGTTTTTCTATATACATTTATTTTTATGTTAAAGCTGTTAATTGAAAATATTTTATACTTTTTATACGTATAGAAAATATCATTGAAGAACTTGATCATGATTGGTTACCAAATAACACTGACACCGAAAGTGAGGATTCATTACATGCGGATAATACTAATACTGTTTTCGATCTTCCATTGGAATAACAAGCTGATCAGCGTAATCAGCAAAGTGTAGATGGTAAATATTTTTTATAAAAACTTCATTATAATGAAATAAATTTATGTTGCAGCACCTACAAGGAGTCGGCCAGGAAAATCAGATCCACAAACTTGGTCTAAAAACAAAAATCAACAATTAAGGATCAGTGGCAAATCATATCTCGGCAAGAAGAAGACAGGTGATAAATGGACTTATGATGTTGTTCGAAATAATAGATCATTAAAACCGCCTTGTTCGTGTTCAACAAGTAAGCGAGATAAAGCTTTAAAATGCCGCTCAATTTCTGAAGAACAGAGAGTAATAGTATTTGAAGAATTTTGGAATACGTATAAAACATGGGATGAAAAACGAATAAAAATTAAGTCACTCATCAATAAAATTGATCCTAAAGATTTAAAAAATCGAACATCAGAGATTTCGCGACGAAATGTGTCGTTAAAATTCCATCTTCAAACAGAATCAGGTAGAATCAGAGTTTGCAAAAATATGTTTCTCAATACCCTGGGAATATGTGAGTCTATTATGTATAATGCCATCAATAAATCTACTGCTCCAAAACAATGTCAAGCTCAAGATAATACGCAAAGTAATAACCACGAAAATCTTACGAAAAGGAAATCTGCTCTTCAGTTTCTGAACAGCTTGAACAAAATGGAATCCCACTACTGCCGAGCTAGCTCATCTAAATTATATTTAGAAGCAAGTTGGCAATTATTATCAAGTTTACATAGGGAGTATGTAAAATTTTGCACAGTTAATCATTCTCCTTGTGGCAGCATCAAATTACTTACAGATGTGTTCAATGATATTAATTTAAGTTTATATACACCAAAGAAGGATCAGTGTGATCTTTGCAATGGATTTGAAACTGGAAATATAGAAAAGACTGTTTACGAGTGTCATATAAAAAATAAAGATCTAGCAAGAGCTGAAAAAGCCAAAGATTCTGAAAACATGCGAAATGTTTTCACTATGGACTTACAGTCTGTACTACTGTGTCCATTATTAAAAGCATTAGCGGTATATTATAAGATGAAGTTAGTGGTTCATAATTTTACCATTTATGACAACATCAGTAAAGATGGATACTGTTTCCTCTGGCACGAGGGTGAAGGAAATACTTCTGCGAATGAATTCGCTACTATAATTTCTAAATTTATTTCATCACAACAATTTTTTGAAGGTGATACATTGATATTATATAGTGATGGCTGTACATACCAGAATCGTAATGCAATTTTAGCCAACGCTTTATCAAATGTAGCCACCTTAAAAAAAATTATAATTATACAAAAAATATTGGAGAAAGGGCACACTCAAATGGAGTGCGACAGTATGCATTCCACTATTGAGCGGCGAATTACGAATCAAAAAATTTACACTCCTGCTGGTTATGTAGAAGCCTGTGAAAAAGCTCGACTTTCCTCCAGGCCATATATTGTTGAATACCTTAATCATAAATATTTTAAAAATTTTGAAGGGATAAAATTTTTTAAATCTATTCGACCAGGACGATTATCCGGAGACCCAGTTGTTACTAGTATTAAGTGCCTTCAGTATTTACCAAATGGAAATATAGAGTACAAATTATCATACACTGATGAATGGAAAGAACTTCCACAAAGACGAAGTAATAGGTATAAGACTGTTACAATTGAACTTGCCCCAGCTATATACAGAAAATTGCAAAATAAAAAAACAAAAATACAAAGATTTACAAGACTTAAAAACTGTGATTCCTATTGATTATCATGTTTTTTATGACAATCTAGCTTACCAAGAATCCTAAAAATTTAAATGATTTTACTTATTCTTAAAACTACTATATTTTTTTATTCTTAAAACTACTTTATAAAAAAATGTGTTTTTCTACTTTCAACAAAAATTTAATGAATTGTTTTGTGTTTATATCTTTGATAATATAATTTACAGGATACGCTATAGAACTAATTTGCACCTACAAGCTGTGAAGTCGTTTTTAAAAGCTATTTAGTTGTCAAAATCACTAACGAGTGAGCAAAATCTCGCACGAATTGTCAAAATTGTCAAAATCTTGCTCGAAATCAGCTGTTTTAAAGAGCTTTCATTTGCAAATATTTTTCAGACAGGGTTGTAGTGAGGATAAAATTGATATGAAGCGTAGTAAATTATATATTTTAGATTTCCTCAAGATATGGAAATAAAAATTAAATGGCTTTTAGCTGTAAATTTAATAGAAGAGGATTATTGCGTATCGCAGAAATTCTAAAAACTTATTTTATTTATGGAAATGTAAGAATTTTATTAAATTTCATTCAATTTCTTTGAATATTAAAAAAAAATCCATAGGAAACGAATTTTATATACCTAATATAAATATCTTATTTTAATTATAATTAATAAAAAACATGTTTAAGGACGACGTACACAATGACTAATTTTTTTATTTTAGTAAAAATAAAAAGAGATAGCAAGTAAGATTTTTGTTAACGAAAGAATGAGATAGAAAATCCTTAATTTTTAGGTGGGAACTATAAAAATTATAGGAACTATTTGACATTCTGAAAACTCCGAAAAAATCCTAGCCTACAAAATTATAAAATTTGTTTGGATTTTCTATTATATTATTTTTACATTAATTAAAAAGTAAAAAAGCGAAAACTGAAAATTAATCTTAGTAAAAAAATTGCTATGCTGTGCGAAATAGCTATATAGGACAATACATTTTTTTGGTTTTATTTTATAAGGAAACTCTTACTTTATTTTTATTTGCATCAGAACATTTGTCAATAAAAAGTGGATACAGATTACGGTGCAGTAAATTTTTATTGTACCTATATGTTTATTTATTGCAATTTATTCTCATTGGTCAAAGGAAACACTTATATAGAACAAAAATTTAAATTCATTTATTTTCTTCATTGATAAAATAGTTATAATAAGTAACATATATTTTAATAGCTTGTATGACTTCCCTTGTTGTTAATAACATCCATCAGTCGACGTGGCATTGAATTGATGAGTGATTGAAGAATAGAAATATCAATGTTTACCTATTCTTCTTGAAAGATGATCCTAAGTTTTCAAAGTATTAAATTGACGTCCATTTCTGTAAACTTCCTTGCTAAGAATGGTCCATAGGTTTTCCATCGGATTTAAATCCGGGCTAACAACAGGCCATTATGGGAATATTTCTTAATTTAATTTTTTTTTGTGTACCTAGAAGTATATATTGCAGCATTGTCCTGCTGAAGTGTCCAACTTTCAGGTAGCTTTATTGTTTTCATGGGAAACTAATATATGAGCAACTTAGTTTCCAAAGAATATTTCATATGTTCTACATCTACACCATATAGTAATTATTATCAGTTTTTAATTAAATTTGGTACATAGGTTGGATTCGTAATTACGCATATTTATACTTATTACATATAGTTATTTTAATTATATTATTTATTATTTTCTTTATAATTTAATATAAAAGAAATAAAAATATAAAATTATTAATTTTTAAATCAATAAATAATAAAGATGAGCAATTTTGAACAAAGCACTGTTAACATACTACGAGTTATCTGCTCCCCCTAGTTAGCAGCTTTTTTATATATATTTTATCTTCATTCTTCATACACAAAAAAAAAAAAACTTTTTACTTTTTAAATAAAATAAAATTAATATTTTCAAAATGTCAATTGCCATAAAAAATATATATTTTATATATTCCCCAAGTATAAAATATAATTTTCGGATGTCTAATTATAGCATAAGACGAGATAGGTCGTCTTATGCTATAATTGGACGTCTAAATCCGAATTCGGAAAACCCATTTCGGAATTTGGACGTCTAAAAAAAAGGGGAAATTTTTTTTGGACGACATTGCTCTCTCTATCGCACCTCTACATAAATACATTTTATATCCTATTCTGTTTTTAGTAGCTAAAATTGGTCATTGTGTACCGGGCGCATTATTTCAGATACAATTATTTCAGTATAGAAAAAGCTTTTTCCAAATTTGTAAAAAGCTTTTCAAAACTTCTCTGACGCCGTCCCTATAAAATTATAATTGACAGTTGTCAAGAGCTTTCTCCAAATTTCAGTCTTCCCCCCACAGAAAATGACTTCACTTTATAGTTGTTATAGCGTATCCTGTAAATTATATTATCAAAGGTTTATATCCTTTAATTATTATTATTTTTATTATTGTTTGTTATTTTTTATTTTTAGTTTCGTTTTTGTTGAATAAATACTAAAATCAATAACTTTAATTTTTATTAAATTAATTTAAGTATATAACGCAATCATCGTAAGTGTTAATAAATTCCAAAAATCGTTATAAGCAAATATCGTATGTCCATTTGTAGCATAACTAAAGTATATTAAGTAATTTTAATTGAATTAATTACTTTCCCTATCATTTGTACAAAATTCTTCATTAAAAGTTTACCAACAATTTCTTTTAATATAACATTAATACAGTATTTTGTGTCTCCTGAACAATTTACATAAACCGACTTACGAGATTTGCGTCGCCCGCTGACGAATATTGTCTTTATTATTTATATAATTTTGAGTAAAATTAAGTATATTTTCATTTTCTATTTCAACAGATAATTCATTTGTTTCAAATGTTTTAAATTCAACTAGTATTAGTTCATTTATATTATCTTCACAATTTGTCTTAATATCATGTTGAGTTTTTAAATGTTTAGTGATATTTGCACTATTTAATTGCACATAATTGCAAATATTACAAATTGATATTTTGATTGTTATATGTTCATCAAAATCATACTTATATATATATATATATATATTTCTATAATGACGTGGATTTTTATGAACTGTTTTACAATGTTGTTTCATTTGTTTTTTATAAGGATATTTAACTTCACATCGTTCTTTTTCACATTGATAAGCAAATTAACCAGTATGACTTGCAAATGTTCATACAATTTTTCTACACAATATACAATATACTTGGTATTTTGTTGATGAATTTTCAACTAATTTATTATTTCTTTATTATCAAAATGATGTGAACTATTAGTGTTTGAATAAATCGAAAGTTTTCGGGTTGATTGTCGCCGTGTTATTTTATTTATTGGTTTCGCATCTTTTTAATAATTTCTGAAGATTTTTTCGTATATTTTAATATTTCTTCATTTGTCAAACGGTTTATGGAAATCCGTACTTCTTTAATTGGTAATTTAAACATTCACATTTTATTTCCTCATATAGGATTGTAGAATCTATGCTCTATTACTAAGCCCACGCGGAAAAAATTCATAACAAAACAAAAATCTAAAAATTTCAAAACCACAACACAAAATTTTTACAACAACAACAACCATACATATATTAACAAACCTAAAAAACTCAGAACTTTTAATAATGTGATTCCATAATTTTTTCATATGGATTTATAATATTTGAGGGAATCATAGATAGTAAACCCCCGATTTACGAAGGCTCGTTTTACGAAATTTCGATATTACGAACATCATTCTTAAAGTATAAAATTCGTTATACGTATGAAAAATTCGCTAGGAAAATTTCATAAAAAGATGTACTATTAATGTCAAATTAATGCACGTCTGCGAACTGACTTGTCTTTCCGAAACAAATTTCAAGAAGAACACCACAGAAGTTTATCCATTTTAGAATTATTACCCATAGATATGATCAATCAATTTCCGCTGGATTACACGCACCTTGTATGTCTCGGTGTGACGATGAAAATGATTCTCAATTGGCTGAATGGCGATTCATTAAAATTTAGATTGTCTTTATCAGCTGTTAATGTAATGAAATTAATAATAGACTTTTGATTTGTGAAAAGAATAGACCAAGTGAGTTTTTTGCTAGAAATATCAGAACTTTGCATGAGGTCAAAAGATGGAAAGCAGTGGAATTTCGTACATTTTTACTGTATATATCGGTCCAACTTGTATTAAAGATTTCTTAATTTTACATGTTGCTATTAGAATATTAGAAAGTTATTCTTTACATAAAAATACAAAGTACGTGTCTGTTGCAGAGAAAATGCTCATAGCTTTTGTGGAAGATTTTAAAAATATATATGGAATTTCAGAACAAACTTTTAATGTACACAATTTAATACATTTGTGCAAATATGTAAAAATTTATGGAAGATTAAATGATTTTAGCGGTTTTCCCTTTGAGAATAATATGTGTTTTATTAAACGAATGATTCGAAAAGGTAATAAATAGGCTTGCCATCTGTACTGTTTTAGGAAGTACAGTACTGCTTTTTAGTAGTGTCTTTTTCATGTTCTTTTTTTTTATACTAAATTATAAAGAAGTATACAAATGTACTTCTTTTAACATAAATGAAAAATAATATTGTTTTTTTTTTAACTATTTTTAAGTTCACACTGTCAAATTTATTACCAAATAATAAATTTTATGGAAAATTTAAGTGTTTAACACAAATTCAAAAATATACTACAAGTTTTACCAAATTGTACTATAATAGCTGTTCAACACTACAACTCTAGCCTCCCAAATTGTTCAACACAACATCTCTAGCCTCTTGCTAAGGATAAATAGCAACTTTTTATAATCATAAAGTTTTTTCCTAACCTTGAAATAGTTGTTTACTATTTTTGTTTTTTTTTGCAAATATTTTCTAATTGGATTGCGTAAGTTTTATATAGTTAGTATTTATGATTTATCATAATATATTAGATATTATAGCCCAAATTTTTAATAGGTGAAATGACGACAAATAAACGAACTTTCGAAAATCATTTTGATACAGATTCTTATAATACCGGTAATGATAGCGGCCGCAACGAGTGTCAATCTTCAAAACCTAAAAGATTGAAAAGAGGACAAAACCATTTCAACGACGAATGGAAAAAAATATTTCCTTGGATTGTTTTGGGAAAGAATAATTTGCATGCAAAATGCATTTATTGTAGTTCTGAAATAAATATTTCGTAAGCGGGTATTTCAGATTTGAAACGACACTTAAAAACTGAGAAACACCAAAAAAAATATGAAAAGTTTAGGAAGTTCCTCTAATTTAAGCTCCTTTTTGGTATCACCATCATCGTCATTGTCATCTATAAGAAAAACAGCAGAGGCAACTTTTGTTTACCACACCGTGCAGCACGCTCATAGTTATAACTCAGCAAATTGTTGTAATGAATTATTTCGTACAATATTTTCCGATTCAATGTACCAAAATCGTAACAAATATTTTGGCTATTGAAGCAATATAATTGCTGATATTCGCAACAATGACGTTTTTTTTTAGTATCACAACTGATGCATCGAACAAAGGAAACATAAAAATGTTCCCTTTAAAATAACTTTTAAGAACTATTCATCTGCCACATTTGAAAATTCTGCCATAGCTTGGATTCGACATGCACAAGAGCGATGTAATCGTCGGAAAGACAAAGAAAATAATTAAATTTTAATATGATTAATATTTCAATTCAAAATTTGTTTGAAATGAAAATTATAATGGAAAGTAAAATGAAAATTGTAATGAAAATGTAAATATAAATTAAAATTACATTATAAAATTTTATCAGATGCATCCAACCAGAAGGCCGAAAAATTATATCCAATTGCAATTCAATATTTTAATTCAAAATATGGTGTGCAAGTTAAACTTTTAAACTTATTCACAATTAAAGGTGAAACATCAGAAATTATATCATATCGACCCTAATGATTGAAATTATAAAATGTAATTACTTGGAAAATAAAGTTGTTGGTATATCAGCCGATAACCCAAATACAAATATTGGAGGATTAAAACGAAGAGGTAAAGAAAATATTTATTGTAAATTAAAAACACTGTTGGGCCGTAATATATTTGGAATTGGATGTAATGCCCACATTCTTTCAAATGCCATTAATACGGCCAACAACAATCTGCCAATCGATGTAGCAGTCATAATACCACAAATTTATTTATATTTCAGAAATTATACAGTTCAAACAGAAAAACTAAAAATATTTTGTGACGAAACCGATGTCGAATTTAAGAAGTTACTGGGATATTCTACCACTCGTTGGTTAGCACTTATAAGAGCAGTTGAAAGAATTCTTTTGTTATACGAACCTTTGAATTCGTACTTATTAAGCGAAAATTCTGTTCCAAAAATATTGCAAAAAAAATTCGGTAATGAAGTTAATACTATTTATTTAGAATTTATTCATAACCAAGCATCAATTTTTCCAGCTGCTATATTAAAAATATAAAATCAAAGCTGAACCACAATGCTCTTATAAGCTTTCGAAATTTTAAACGAATTAAAAGAGCAAATGAAATTTCGTTTAAATAAATAACCTGTATTTTCAACTAATTATTTCCGTTTCAAGCCATACCGGCTGTTAGACAAATGGTTTCGATGAGTGGTTTTTTAAAAACAAACGGCCCGTTATGAACTCCTAGGCCACATGCGTTTTATTATTACAAAGGTAAAAAAAAAAATTTAATAAAATATTTTTCTATAAGTAGTTTATTGTCTTAAATATTTAGATTTTTCTTTGGAAAATTGTCCACAACAGAGTAACAATATTATCCGGAAAAACTAGAATGTGAAACGAAAAAAATGCTATGTTAAAATAGAAAAAATGGATATACATCAGAAAAAACTGAATATACTCGAAATTTTTGCAGATACGAAATGGTAAATTCAATTTTTTTTTATTAATATATTTTATTCAATTGAAACATTCCATTATATTATCTGTTTTTTACTACCTTATCACTATTAATAATTTTTAAATTTAAAATAAAGATTTATTAAAATATACATTTTATAAAAATTTTTTTTAGGTTTCAAATTTAGGTGAATTTTTACAATACGCCAACATGAAAATTTATTTTAGATGATTATAAAAAACTTCAAACAGTAGACCGTACTAAAAAAAAAGAACTAATCAATCTAATTGCACTCGATATTATTAAAATATGTGTATTGGATAGTAAGATTACTTTTTTTATTTTGAAATATAACATAATTATATGATCAAATTTAAGTTATCCAAACCTGGACTATGTCAAAAAGATTCGATTATTTTGACCTTTCCTTCAATTAAAATAAGTGAAAACGATGCGCTTTAAAATTTAAAGAAGAAATAAAAGATAAAGATAATTTATTTTTAAAGATCATTTATTTTCTCGACATGGTGATGCCAGTAGTGATCTATCCGGATCACTTTATTGGAGAATCGCTCGTTTAAGACCGAAATTTTTATCTCCCAGCAAAAAAAAAAAGCATAGAAAACGTGAAATGGTTTCAAATAAAAATAGACAAATTGACAAAGCAAATTCGCCGATTAAAAGAATTGTAATTATTGAATTGAATTTCTACTAAATTAAATTATATATAAAAATACAGTAAAATGTTTTACTTAATTTTACAGAAAACTTCTACAGATGATCAAGAAGAATTTGATGTTTTGGGATTTACAAATCCTTTTGGAGAGAGGAATCTATTTACAAAAAATAATACCAAGTTGGAAACTGTGTTTGAAAAATATCCATACACTAAATACAATGTAAAACTGGTGAGTTTTTTTTATTTTTAATCCTTTTTTTTTTAAATTTTATATATGAAATTTAGATCCCACTAGACTTTTCTCAGTTGAAAATGAACTATATTTATACCTGCTTCCTCAGTAAAAAGAATTTCTTTATAACAATGAAAAAAATTAAGGGTATAAATGATAGTAGTACTTATGAAACAAAAATATATAAAGAATATTTTTCAAACTTTGATTTTTTAGAAACTCTTCGCATTATGTGTATACTTGCAGATACCCTAAATTCAAAAAACATTATTAATAAGAAAAAATGGTCGTCAGAAAACTTCAATATACCTCCAAGTTTTTTAAAAGTAATAAAGGTATAATTTATTTTATTTTGTTAGAATTTCTTTTTACCAATTTCTTTTCTTTTAATAGGATCAAAGTTATTAAAAAATAAATCAATAAATCAAAATTATTAATTTTAATCAAAATAACAAAATATTAAAAAACAATATTATTTTACAAATAAAAAAAAAAGAAAATATTTGAAATAAATTATAAATCATTAAAACAAAAATATATTAAATTGGAAAATGGAATAATTAAAATTATAAATTTATAATTTTTACAAATATTAACTTTATAAAAATATTAATGAAAATATTATGAAAAAATATTTTTGATCAACTGCGGAAACCACATAGATAAAGATATTTTATATCACGAAATTGTTATAATAAACCATGAGCTAGAAAATATTGATAAATCGAAATTTGCTGTTTCAGATTTGTGGTGCCACATCTTTAAGTCATCAGGAAATTTTTCGAAGAAACATGTAATAGTTTCAAAAGCTTTATCAATTCTAGTAAGTACTGCATTTGTTGAAAGAGTTTTCTCTAACCACATAGAAATACATTGGCAACATTAATTGCGGAATTTTGGATAATCACATCTTATGATCCTACTTCACGGGACTACAAAAAAGCTGTAAATGAAATAAAAAAAAAATTCCTACTGAAACAGAAGTATATTTTTTTTTTAATTTCTGAATATTTTTTATTTTATTAATTTATTTAATCTTGATCCTTTATTTTTATCGTTATTCAATAATTTTTTAAGCATTTAGATTAATACTATTTTTTTTTATTTCTAGATTACTTATCTTGGAATTGGCAATAAACGAGGAAAATTGGTACAAAAATATTAAACCTTTTTACTGACTCTGTTGTGGAAAAAAAATCATCTCGTAAACGTCCTTTAGAAGAAAAGACAGATAATAATTTAGAAACAGGTAATCAATAAAATTATTATTAATAGTTTATTGAATTTAATTTTGATTTTTATCAGTAGTATTTTAAAGTAAATATGTAATAAAAATTTTGTGTATTTTTTAGATTATCCCGAATTTATAAACAAAATAAGTGAAATATAATGGCTGAAAAATAACAACGGTCCTGAAAGTATGGTTCTTGAAAAATGGAATAATACTTTTGAATGTCGCAACAATCAATTTCAAACGAATATCAATATCATTCAACAGTGGCCAATTTTAAAACAATTTGTACTTTGGTCAGTATAAGATATATTAAAAAAGAAATTATTTTCTTAATATGTATTTATTTTTCAGATTGAGTTGGATTTTCAAAAATTGTATCCCGATAAAAGTAATTTACTTTTTTCGAAGTGGGAGATATATTGTAATAAAATAATTCCAATATACAAAATTGAAATAAAAGATGTAAAAGGAAAATATAAATGAAGGTTTTTTTTTAAACTTTCTATAAATATGAACTTTTCAGCTTATTATTTATTATTTTATTTCAGATTACAAAAATTATTTATTATTAATATTGTTGAATGCTTTGCTAATTCCTACTGTACAAAGATTACAAGGAAAAGAAAATATAAAGAAAGTATGGAAACCAACCATAGTAGATGCACAAAACGCTTTTGCGAATTATGTTGAGGTAATTTCAATAATTTGTTATGTTTAAAATAATTTAATATCATTGAAAAAATAACTTTGCATATTCTTCCATTGTTATAAACGTAATATGAAAATATTTATATAATCTTTTCTTTGTAGGATTTAAGAAATATTCCTTCAATTATTGATGAACGAAAAGCAAAATACGTAAATGACAACTGTAGTATTCAACCTTTTATTATAATTGTTGGTGATTCTGTAGCGGCACCAAAACGTTTTACGTCTTTTTTAATGATAAATTATATCGTGTGTAATTTTTTAAAAGCTGTTTCACTAGGATTTTGATAACATCAATTTAAGATTTTCAACAAACAACAAGTTTGGTGGTAAGCGTACTAAATCAACTGAATCAATAAATGATAAGTCAACTAACCAAAAAACATATTACTGTAGTTTATAAAAAATCAAAATGGCCAAGTGCTTTTTATGTAACGATTTTTTTTTTGTAATCAATAATTATATTAAACATTTAAAAATTTACCATAAATTAACCAGAATTTCAACTTTTTGATGTTCTTATTACTTTCAAATTTTTCAGTCATTATATGCTTTTAAGAAACATTTAAATCGTAGTCACGTATCAGAATTTGATAATAATGAGATAATTTTACAAAATAAAGATAAAGAAATTTTAAATAATTATTCACATTAAGTTAACAACTGAAACAGATAGTTCGATTTGTGTTAATGCTATGAAAAACTTACACAATAATGAATTAGTAAATGACAAATGTTCTGTTACTAATATTCAGAAAGAGATTGTAGAATTTTCAACTAAATATTATGGAAAAGTAGGAATTTCTAGAAAGTTGGCAATTGAAATAATTTGTGATATACAAAATAAAATTATAATAGCTGTAATTACTTATGTTCAACATTCATTAGAGAATTTATTATCAAAAGATTTAATAGAACATAATTTTAAAAATATTTCAAATTCAATAGATAACATTTTTAATTTAATTAACACAAAACATAATTTTAAACATCATATTGAAAAACTTAATTTATTCAAAGAACCTAAAATATTTTTTAAATATTGATGATTCAACAACAATATATAATAGAAATAAAATTCAGGCAGTATTATTACCACTAAAGCAAAATTTAAAAAAAAAAAAATTCAAACTCCTAACGTTTTAAATTCTATAATTGAAAATTCTAAACTAGCTGAAAATAATAAAATATGTAATATTACACACGGTGAAGTTTGGAAAAAAAATTATAAACAGTTTGAAAATATGTAAAATTATTGTGCCTTACTTGTTATATCAAGATGATTTTGAAATAAACAATCCTCTTGGATCAAAACGTGGTATTCACAAAATAAGTGCTATCTACTTATCATTTCCATTACTCCATTTTGATGAAATTTCAAAATTAGACAATATTTTTCTTTGCTTTTTAACTAACAGTACAACATTATCATTAGGTTTGCAAAAAACTTTCAATTATTTAATATCTGAACTAAAAACTTTAGAAGAAGAAGGAATAGATATTGAAATTGATAACAAAATTGTTAAAGTTTATTTTATTTTATCAGCAATTACCGGTGATAATTTAGGTCTTAATACTATACTAGGTTTTTCTAAATCTTTCAACGCAAATTATTTTTGCCGTATGTGCAAAAATTGATACATATAATTCTTCAATACAAATAAACGAAAAACGAGAACTTTTGAGAAATAAAGATAATTATATAATAGATTTAGACAACAAAGATTCACATTAAATACAGACATTAGAGAAATATGTCCCTTCAATAATATACATAGTTTTTTCGTTATTGATAATTTGGTAGTTGATATAATGCATGACATATTCGAAGGAATATGTCACATAGAAATTACAAAAATATTAAATTATTTAATATCTGATAAAAAATACTTTTCTTTGGATGAATTAAATTTTAGAAATTTTTTTTTAATACATAATAGATTAGATGCAACTAATTTATGTGAAAATATATTATGATTACATATTAAAAACAATTCTCTTAAAATGTCAGCAACAGAAATTCAGTGTTTTATTCACTATCTTCCACTATACATTGGAGATTATGTCCCTAGAACAGATTCGGTATTTGTCTCTTTTATTAAAATTTTCTCAAATCATAGTTGACGTTTTTTTTTTTTTTAATTTTATTTTTTTTTAATAAAAGAGACAAATTGCAAGTTTTAATAAAAAAAAGTTGTTCACAATCAACTTTTTTTCGGATACAACATCTTTTTTGTTGGATTCAACGACTTTTTTTCGGAGACAGTACATTTTTGTTGGATTCAACGACTTTTTTGTTAGATTCATCGACTTTTTTTCGGAGACAACCATCTTTTTTTTTTGGATTTGTCGCCTTTTTTTTTGGAAAAAAGTCGTTGTTCCGTCTCTACCGCACTCATGCTTCTTTGTATCTTGCATAACTTCTTCTTGAAAAAAGTGGTGACGACTTTTAAAAAAGACTAATGGAGCTTGACCTTTATTACAGTTAAAACTCTTAATATAGAAAAGCATCATAAAAAATACATTAAATTACTTAATTGCACATTATTGCCAAAACATCATTTCATTACACATTACACAACTGTAATAAAAAATATGGGTCCTCTTAAAAAATTGTGATGCATCAGGTTTGAGGCAAAACATAAAGAACTGAAAAAATATGCTATATCAATTACTTCACGTAAAAATATATGTTTCAGCTTAGCAACTAAGATCCAATATTCCTTTTGTATATACAATATTAAATTCGAAAATGATTAATCATTTTCAAATAGGCATAAGAAATCTTCAAGACATTTCAAATATATTTAATATTAAATCTGTTATTACAAATGAAAATTTAAATGAAATATTTTGCAGTAATAGTATTTATATTTTCAATACATTATATAAAGTAAATGATACTCGTATTATTACAATAGAAAAATTTAATTTTCATTATTTTTACTCCATAACTTTTATAGCAAAAACCTCTAAAAATGATTTTTTTGTAATAGGGAAAAAACTCAACATAGAAAAATTCGATACTCATTTTAATTCGTATATTATTAAAGATATTACTAATACAGAAGAAATATTTCCAATAAAAAATATTAAATATCCACCAATAAATATATTAACTTTGCTTAATAAATCTAAAGTGGTCAAACCAAAATCAGCTTTCTTTTAATTTTAAATGAAAATACAAAAATAATATGTAATATATTAAAATAAAATAAATTTTAAAATACTGTAAAATAATAATAATGTATAAATATTACTCATTAAAAATAATGTGACAATACAAAATAAATAATTTTTATAAAATGTAAAAATGAAATAAAATTAATTTTAATAGAAATTTCAATGGTCTTTTCAGTAAATGAACTTTGGAAGAAATGATGTTCCCAAATCATGAATTGCCCATTGTTTATGGATGCCAAAATATTATTAAATTTGGTACACTAATTGAATATTTTAACAATTATTTTCCACAAAGTCATTTTGAAGAAACTGTATTTTTTACTAAAATGTATGTTCTTGCAACATATGGTTACGAAATAATTTTAACACCAGAAGATATAAAAAACTTTTATGGATGCAGTATTATAATGGGCTGTTTAGGTTTACCACGAGTAAGAATGTATTGGGCTGAACAAAGCACAACAAATAATTATATAAAAACAAACAAATTATTTTTACACTACTAATTAATTTTTACACAATAAATGATTTATAAAATATTTAATTATGTTTATTATTTAAAAAAATATATATATATATTTAAAAAACACAAATTTCAATAATTTTAAACCCGCATTGGCTCCGGTTGACACCGTTTGACAGCCATCAGCTGATTTGGAATGCTTTCGAAAATTATTTTGATATGGCAATTTTTTAACTCGATTCCGTCGGAATTCAGAATACCAATTTGTGCTCCGAACGTTATTCAGAATACATGTCATTATCAAAAAAAAAAAAAAAAAATACGTAAATAAATAACCCAGCCATTATTGCCGAAAAGACTCAAGTAAGATGTATTTAGAACAAAAATTTAAGTCTACAATGCCTATTTAAATCACTGTCATGCTTCAAGTAAAGAGTTTGTATCACAAACCAAATTTTTTAATGAGTTTTCCCAAAAAAATCTTGCACTATTTATCCACAAAAAAGATCGTTGTGACACATGTGTACATAATGAAATGGGAAATTATCTAAAAACAGATTGGTTCAAGCACATGACAGAAAAAAAAACAAAGCAAACGAAGAAAATGCCAAAGATAAAACAAGTGCCCTGAATGGATTATGTCACGTCATTTATATGGATTTGCAGGCAGTAAAAATTTGCCCAGTTGTAAATGCTAGCAGCATGTATTTCAAGACAAAACTTGCATGCCATAATTTTACCATATATAATCAAGCTTCGAAAGATGTCATGTGCTATTGGTTCGATGAAATACAAACTGATTTGCAAGCGTCAGTATTTCCTTCCTTTATTTAAAATTATCTTAAGGATTTTTTTTTAATAAATAGTAAATTGCCCATAATTATTTACTCTGATGGATATACCTTACAGAATAGGAATGTCATCTCATCAAACGGATTGCTAACTTTGTCTATGTAAAACGATTGATAGTTCAAACGTTTTTAGTGAAGGGTCACACGCACATAGAATTGATAGTGTTCACACAAAAATTGAACAAAAGCTAAAAACCAAAACCATTGAAATACCAAATGACTATCACAGCAGATGCAAGGAAAAATCCGTTTCCATACCGCATATTTACACCAAATTTTTTAATGAGTTTTCCCAAAAAAATCTTGCACTATTTATCCACAAAAAAGATCGTTGTGACACATGTGTACATAATGAAATGGGAAATTATCTAAAAACAGATTGGTTCAAGCACATGACAGAAAAAAAAACAAAGCAAACGAAGAAAATGCCAAAGATAAAACAAGTGCCCTGAATGGATTATGTCACGTCATTTATATGGATTTGCAGGCAGTAAAAATTTGCCCAGTTGTAAATGCTAGCAGCATGTATTTCAAGACAAAACTTGCATGCCATAATTTTACCATATATAATCAAGCTTCGAAAGATGTCATGTGCTATTGGTTCGATGAAATACAAACTGATTTGCAAGCGTCAGTATTTCCTTCCTTTATTTAAAATTATCTTAAGGATTTTTTTTTAATAAATAGTAAATTGCCCATAATTATTTACTCTGATGGATATACCTTACAGAATAGGAATGTCATCTCATCAAACGGATTGCTAACTTTGTCTATGTAAAACGATTGATAGTTCAAACGTTTTTAGTGAAGGGTCACACGCACATAGAATTGATAGTGTTCACACAAAAATTGAACAAAAGCTAAAAACCAAAACCATTGAAATACCAAATGACTATCACAGCAGATGCAAGGAAAAATCCGTTTCCATACCGCATATTTACACCAGATTTAAAATTTTTACAGAATGTATAATTCAATTCGTCCAGGTCGAATTAATGTAGTTACCACTATTCGTCAATTGATCTATATTCTAACATAGAATGGAAATATTCTATATAAGATACAATTTGAAGACGAGCCGGTAAATATCCCTGAAAGGCCGAAAAAAACCAATTTATAAGAATGTTATTGATTTCCCACATTTTATTTTTAAATGAGAGAAAGATTTCAAATAGGAAATATGCAGATCTGCAATTAATGAAAATCCACATTCACAAAAACTTTTGGCACTTTTATGATAACTTGCCCCATGCATGAATAAAATATTATTATAGCATTTTAAGATTAAGTTAACGATTGTACAATTCAATTCAAACAAATCTTTTTTGCAATATTGTAGATACATTTAAATGAATTTCAGATAACTGCGGTTATAAGTGTATATCTGCAATAAAACAATTGTAGCAACATTTTTTTAAAATAAATCTAATCAAAATTCGATTTTAATATATTTTGTATAATTAATGGGAATATCCTGAATTAAACTTATTTACTACCCAAATGAGAAGTATTTCCCAAATACATTGCAGCCATCGATATGTATTATAATAGTCTTTATTTTTAATAGATTATAAACTTTCAAGATATACAGGGTGTCCCGCCGGGAAGGTATACTACTTTGTTTGTTTATAATTTTTGATTAAATGAAAGAGAATGAATCTTATATTGATAAATGTTTTATTTAATGTCGGCAATTATGTATGGAATACAATATCAGATAAATGTCCGCCTCTGTTAGCCTCACAAATGCGAGCCCTTTTGAGCACATTTTTCATTACATTCTCACACATTGCACGCGGTATTTTATTAATTTCATCACGAATATTTTGTTTGAGTTGCTCAAGCATTTCTGGTTTGTTTGCATAAGCCTTGCTTTTTAGATATCCCCACAAAAAGAAGTCCGGAGCAGTTAAATCAGGCGACCGTGGAGGCCAATCAACATCACCACTTGTTGCGGAAAGAGGTTTCGCAGTAATTCCATTGTAATCCTGGCTGTATGCGATGTAGCACCGTCTTGTTGATACCACATGTTAATCAAGCCCAAAGCATGCAGTTGTGGCGTTAAAAAGTTTTCAATCATATCACGATATCGCTCCCCATTCACAGTTACCGTTACACCGTTTTGATTTTCAAAGAAGTAAGGTCCAATGATTCCTCCTGACCAAATTGCACACCAGACTGTCACTTTTAATGGATGTAAAGGTGACTGATGATGAATAATTTGAGGGTTTTCCATTGCCCAGAACCGACTATTCTGTTTGTTCACATATCCATTTAAATTAAAATGTGCCTCGTCACTCATTATGATTTTTTCATGAAAATCGGGGTTGTCATGGGCGAGCTGTAACATCCTATTGGCATGTTGGTTTATCGAATATTTTTCCATAATAAATTTGCCACGTGTGTACTTCACGACTGCCAAATATGAACTATCAAGACTAACATTTACCACAATGGCGGCAAAACAAAGTAGTATACCTTCCCGGCGGACACGCTGTAGAAGAGGATACTGAGGTTGAGATGAATTGAAAATGTTCTCTTCAAGAATAGGGCTTTTATCGCTGAAACGTGATCCTGAAGCAAATCCGCAAGAGAATGATAATCATATTAATCCGAGACATAGTGTAAAATTTGCAAATCGGTTATTAAATCAACTGAATTGATTACAATTTGTAAAATTTCAGGGTTGTATTTCTAAACAAATTTCCTCAAAATTTGGTGTTCCTCAAGGTAGTCATTTAGGCCCCTTTCTTTTTAATATTTTCATTCCCGACTTATCAGAATTTTTATCAGATATACCACATCTACTGCATGCCGATGATTTAAAGATATATTATATCATCAAATCATTAACCGATTCACTATTTTTGCAATCAAAACTTAAGGCTCTTGATGAATGGTGTAAAATTTATAGATTATACCTTAATTTTTCAAAATGGTATGTAATCACTTTCTCTCGCAAAAGAAATATTCAAAATTTTAATTACTAATTTAATGAAACTTTGCTTAATCGCGTTGACCAAATCTTGGATCTTGGTATAATTCTTGATAGTTAGCTTATTTTTAATAAACACCATGGCAAAATAATCGCGAAAGCTAACAAAATAATCGGTTTTATCAAAAGAAGAGCTAAAGAATTTAGTAATATATGGGTCACCAAATCCTTATACTGTTCACTCGTGACCCATCGTGGAATATGCCTGTCAGTTCATGCTCTGTGCTTTAAGAGAACGGTATAGCCCCAGAGATTATGAGAACCTACCATCTTACACTTATACTCTCTAAACCAAATTTGGATAGATGCCTAGTTATGGGTTTGTAACTAGGAAATCTAACCCTTCCAAATAGTTATATAGTACTCCTACCTAGATCAAGACAAAAATCTGGTTATAAAATCCTGGATTCTAGTTAAAATATTGAAGAACACTAGAACATAGTTACGACATCTACAATTTCGTTTCAAATTTTCTGTCAATTTTAACTAGAATCTGATGAACTACTTGAATAACTAGAATACAGTAACTGTCTACTTTCTATTTTACAAACACAAAATAAAGCGTATACAAAAAAAAATTGCCGCAAATAAAAAAAAAATGCAAATTAAATTTGTCTAAAATAGTTTTTATTTATCTCAACTAGAAACTAGTATAATCGCTATTGATCTAGTTCCTTAATAAAGAAAACAAATGTAACCATAAAAAAAACATAATTAAAAAAAAAAATATATATACATTCAAATTCAGTTGAGGAAAATAGTTTTCAGTTATGTCAACTAGAAACTAGTATAATTACTATTGATCTAGTTCCTTTAGAGCAAAAAAAAAACAAAACACTGTAACTATGAGGAAAAAAAAATATTTTACATATAAAAAAATCTATATTCATATTTCAGTTGTGGAAAATAGTTTTTAGTTATGTCAACTAGAAACTAGTATGATTACTAAAATATCTAGTTCTTTTAGAGCAAAAAAAAAAAAAAAAAACACTGTAACTATGAGAAAAAAAAATTATTTTACATATAAAAAAATCTATATTCATATTTCAGTTGTGGACAATAGTTTTCAGTTATGTCAACTAGAAACTAGTATGATTACTAAAATATCTAGTTCCTTTAGAGCAAAATAAAAAAAATCCCGTATTATTAAATGTAATATAGTTGCTTTATGAGAAAATCAATTGCACATATCCAAAAAAAAAAAAAAAATCAACGGAACTGATTTAAAATATTTCTCAGAATCTAGTTGAGTCAACTAGAATCTATTATAATTTTCTCAGTGTTAAATAGAATAATGAGAGCTATTTCAATTGTCTTTGCCCCACTCAAAAATATTTTTTTGCAGTTGATTTATCTAGTCTATCAGTTAAAGTGAAATATTCGCGTCGTAAATATCAATTAAAAAAAATAGTGCTATTTAGTGAACATTTAAGAAAAATGAATTCCGAAGAATTATTTAATTTTTTTTTGGAAAATGGAGTAGATCAAGAATCTGCAAACCTATTAAAAAGTAAGTTTTAAAAACCAATAACTAAATATATTTTTAGACATTTTATTTTAATAAATTCATGTTTTGTAAATTTTAATTTCGTATTAAACACACTACGATGCAAATTAAATTATATGAAAAACTAGCTGGTGGTGATAGAATAAAATAGATTCTAGGGACTCCGGCTAAGCATAATATGAAATTAAAAGGTGCAAAAAAAAATTATTGGATCAATTAAAACCATTTTAACACTAAAATATAAAATAATATAAATTAAATAAAAGATTTCTGTATTCTATTTGGTACATCTAGAATCCAGTTTTTTTACGTAGGTAACAACATTAGCTTTTATATGTTCTATTATTTTATTAGCTAGAATATTAATGGCACTAACTGAACAAATAGTTCGTAGAACTATTACCTAGTTGCTCTTTTCCTAAATAAAACTTTACATAGTTGCAGCACATTTAAAGAATATTACAGTTAGTTCTATTTCGTATTTCTTGCAATGCGGTATCGTTTTCAATGGCGGACATTAATATAATAAATTATAGTTTGATATGTTTTATTTGTAAAAAAAAATTGTCTAATTTTAACGATTTACGGTGTCATTTTAATACTCACCAATTTTATCTTGGAAAAAAAAATAGTTCGGTTAAACTAATATGTGCCCAAGAAAATTGTTTGCGAAACTTTTCTTTATTTTCGTCACTAAGGCATATTATAAAGGACCATATAAAAATAAGTGTAAATGAAAAAAATAATAATTATGATAGTGTAAATTCAGCTGAAATTAATAATTTAAATGATATGCCAGTTAATATAGACCAAAATAACTTCAAAAGTATAATAACTAAGAACATTTGTGGAACATTACAAACACAATTTCAGATTTTATAATCGAAGAAATGTCCAGTACTATAAATAAAACTACAGAATATATAAAAGCTAATGTTCTTCAGTTTTTATCTACAGTACAATTAAATATAACGGATGAAAATCTTAAACCTTTTTTAGAAGTATTTGATCTTTCCAACATATTTGACGATATTTTAACGCATAAAAAACGTTTGAAATATCTTGAAAATGAAGTTGATATTGTTCATCCACAAGAAATTATGTTGGGAAAAAGAAATGAAAATGTTCTACGACAGAGATCATACGCAAATAAATCTATCGATGAAACTTTTCAGTATATATCTATCATAGAAACACTAAGAAATATCTTTAAACATAAAAATATGCGTGATTTAGTAGAAAACGAAAGTTTTTCGTCTAATAATGGAATTTATAAATCATATAAGGATGCTAAACAATTTAGAAATCATATTTTTTTCCAAAAGTTTAGTAATGGTCTTAGAATTACATTATACTACGATGACGTTGAAGTGACAAACCCCATTGGATCTAAAACTTGTATTCACAAAATTGGTATATTTTATTATACAATACAAAATTTTCCCTTAAAATATAATTCACAAATAGATAACATATATATATTATTAATTTGTAACAAAATTGATTTAAACAAATATGGGTTTAGTAAAATATTAGCTCCATTTATTGAAGAAATTAAGATTTTAGAGTCAAATAATGGTGTTGTAGTAAACTATAACGGGTTACAATATATCATTCGTGCAACTTTAGTAACATTTACGGGAGATACTTTAGCAGCTCATGAAATATTTGAATTTTTAAACCCGTCTAGTAAAAAGTTTTGCAGAATGTGTTATATTGCAAAAGACAATTTAAACCTACTTAACATTAACCGGCTATATGAGTTAAGAAATCCGAAAAATCATTCTGATAATTTATCTAAGATTTTTTATCGAGATACGAATTGTTATATTTTCATTGCACAACTATTTTTTCTTTTGATCCTATGCACGATTTACTAGAAGGAATTTGCCCAATGGAAATAAAACTTGTATGAAATTATTACATTATTAATAAAAAAGTTATTTCCATCTCTTATTTAAACAACAGAATAAATTCCTTCCGTTACGGGCCAGTCGAAAAAAAAAATAAACCATCTGCAAATTTTACAACAGCAATGCTGAAAAGTAATAGCAATAGCATTAAGCAAAAAGCTGCTCAAACTTGGCTTTTGACCAGAGCTTTACCATATTTAATTCGCCATAAAATTTCAGATGAGGAGGACTTAAAACACTTGCAGCTAATTGCTATTTTATGTAAAATTTTATCAATTTGTTTTTCTTATCAAATATCCAATTTTATGATTTGTGAATTATCTTATCTAATTAAATGGCACCATTCACTATTTAAAGAACTGTTTCCTGAAAAAAAAATTATTAATAAACATCATCATTTGGAACATTATCCAAGATGCATGTTAGAAAAAGGTCCAATTTCATTAATGTCTTGCATGTCATATGAACGAAAGCATAACATAATTAAGAAGCAAATTATGAATGGATATAACTATAAAAATATTCCTAAAAGCATTGCTATTCGCCAGTCTGTTGCGCAATCATTACGAATATCTCAATTACATTTATTTAAAAGTGACAATTCAATTAATATTAGAGGCAACAGAATTGTAAAAAAACTAAATTTATTAAGTTTTCAACATATACAAGACACAAATGATGAGTTTACTGTTGCAGATATTGCAATAATAAATAATATTGAATATGGAACAAATATGATAGTTAGAATTAACGATAATTTCAATATTGAAGACAATAGCAATAGTCCATTTTTTGGCAAAATTATAGAAATAGTTATGATAAAATCTGAACCATACTTTTTTTGTAACAGTTTGAAAACACTCGAATTTAATATGCTTTTAAATGCTGATTATGTTTGAAGAACATAATTATAATATTTTTATAAAATACTATGACATTCAAGACTATAAACCAACGGCTATATGGAAAACATATTGTAATTCAAACCAGTTCATTTGCACTAAATACTATCATTAGTTTTGTAAATGGTTAAAAACAATATTTTTTTTATGTTTTTAAAAATTGATGTGGATTTTATAGAGAAGTATATTGATATTTAATATTACACTAACACTTCTATATTATTGATTACATTATATTAGTGTTAAAATTATATTTATTATATATATAAATTAATATTTAAACAATACTTTAAAAAATAATTTAATCAGTAATAAGAAGTATATTAATATTTATATATTATATATGTTAAGAAATATCTTTTAATATATCTTTAATAACTTTACTTTTTAATTTATTTATAATTTAAATAATTTAAACCTTATTTAAAAATTACTTGTAGACGAAGGTGTCAATGAATCAAATTTTCAAGCAGTCACTGAAATCGATTTAATGCATCTAAATATTAAATTAGGACCGAGAAAAACAATTATGGAAATAATAAAATCTAAATCACCAGTTTCTGAATCCAGTTTTTCTTTGCCATCAACTAGTGCTTCTGATACGTACGAAACAACAAATTTGTTTGTTGTAGTAAGTAAATATGATAAGGTAAACCCAAAAGAAAATATTATTCTTGAACTACTTAAAATTAATATTTTTATTTTTCAGATTTTTCAAATAGACTCTATATATTACAAAAAAAATCGTTCATGTTTTGAAATACTTTCAAAATTAGGCAAAAAGGAATCATTATCCAATGCGGAATGTATAGAGCTTAATCGAATTTTAGTAGATGATTTAGTAATGGAATGTGGATAGTAAGTATATGTATATATAATCACAAAAATTAAAATTATACATAAACTTTAAATTTTAGCTATCCTACTACGCAACAAAAGCTAATATTAGCTAAAAGTATTGTACACACATATCCTGAACTTGGATGTAAAGATTTACCAGAGATACCACAACACGTAATATTTCACATCAAATTTAAATATAAAAACATTACTATATTATTATACTTTTTAGACATTCTGGTTTGATCCTAAAGGATCCCGAGATGGAAAAAGGGCTGCTGGTAAAATTGAATTTAGATTAGAGAATATTCGATTACAACTTATTTCACCATCAAAAAAAAGAAACTCGGTGCAAAAAAGAAAAGAGAAACCGCAAACTGAAAAACTAAAATCTCCTCCAAAATCAGATGTAAGTTTATAATACACTCTTATAAAATTTCTACTTGGATCCAAGTAAAAATGTCCCAACTTGGTACCAAAGCAATAATTACTTGGTTAAATATTGACTTGGATAACCAAGTCCACTAATGCTTACTTGGATACAAAGTCAATTCAACTATTTTTTCAAGTATATATCACCTGGTAACATATATAATATTCCTGTATAAAGTACTTGACGCCAAGTGTGTTATAAAGTCAATTCGACTATTTTCCAAGCTTATTTTATACTAAAAATTCCAAGTTAATATGACTTGATATAAAGTGAAATATAAAGTTAATATAGCTTTCTTTCCAAGCTAATTTGACCCGAAAACTCCTAAAACTCCAAGCTAATAGAACTTGATACAAAGTGAAATATAAAGTCAATTAAGCTTTTTTCCAAGCTTATTGTACACGTAAACTACAAAAATTCCAAGCTACTAGAACTTGATACAAAGTGAAATAAAAAGTCTATTTAGCTTTTTTTCAAGCTAATTCGACACGAAAACTTCAAAAATTCGAAGCTACTAGAACTTGATACAAAGTGAAATATAAAGTCAACTTAGCTTTTTTCCAAGCAAATTGTATACGAAAACTACAAAAATTCCAAGCTAACACAACTTGTTGCAAAGTGAAAAATAAAAGTAATTTAGCTTTTTTCTAGGCTAAATAAATTAAGAAATTGCAACACATTCGTTTTAACGAAAAAAAAGATAAAATAGATTTCTATAATTTTTTTTTATTAATTTTTATTTAAGCATTAAGTTTAATAGTTTTTTTGTTACACATTTAATTACCTTTTTCAATCTAAACATTTCTTTATAATTTACGAGTATATTTAATTATTAAATTTATAAATTTGTGTGTTATAATTAATGTTATTTCATTATTTTTTATTTTTCCAAAATTAACATTTTTTTTTTATTTCCAATCAAAAAAATTTTTTTTTTTTTAATAACTTTGATTTAACTAACTATTAAATTTAATAGTTTTAATTTAATATTTTTTTTTTCCAATTTTATAATTTTTTGTAATGTAATTTTTTTGTTTTATAAAAACAAAAAAATGATTCTAGATATTTTAAAACAAGTAAACTCATATAAACGATTATATTAAAAAAATATTAAATTAGAAAAAATAAAAATATAATGAAATAACATTTGATATAACAAACAAATTTATAAATTTATACAAATATTAAATTTATAAAAATATTAATGAAATAACATAAAAAAATAATTTTTCATGTTATTTCATTTATATTTTTAAAGTTAATATTTGTATAAATTATAAATTTATACTTAATTATCCATTTGACAATTTAATATATTTTTGTTTTACTGATTTATAATTTTGTTTCAAATAGTTTCTTTACTTTTTTTTATTAGTAAAATAATATTGTTTTTTTATATTTTTATAAATTTAGTATTTTTATAAATTATAAAGACTGTTCATATAAGTTTACTTGTTTCAAAATATCTAAAACAATTGGAATTTTACATTTTGTTTTTAGTTTAAAATAAAAGATTTCACAAAAGGCAAAAAATTTTTTTTGCGGAGGACCATATTTTAAGTTAAAAACAAAATGAGAACTAAATAAAACATTCATTGCATCTATACTACTTGACCCAATATATATATAATTTTGTTCTACACAAAGGTAAAATATGCCATCATTATTAATATTACCTTGGAATATTAAATGGGGGTGCATATGTTTATTTTTAACCATAATTTTTTCAATATTTTCTCCATCCTATTAAAACAAAAGAAATTGGTAAAAAAAATTCTAAAAAAATAAAATAATTTACCTTTATTATTTTTAAAAAACTTGGAGGTATATTGAGGTTTTCTGACGACCATCTTTTTTTATTAATAACGTTTTTTGAGTTTAGGGTGTCTGCAAGTATGCACATAATGCGAAGTGTTTCTAAAAAATCAAAGTTTGAAAAATATTGTTTATATATTTTTGTTTCATAAGTACCATCCTTTATCCCCTGAAATTTATGAGCCTCCTTCATTGTTAGAAAGAAGTTCTTCTTACTGAGAAAGCAGGTACAAATAGTTCCGATTTTCAACTGAGAAAAGTCTAGTAGAATCTAAATTTGATATATAAAATTATAAAAAAAATTATTAAAAATAAAAAAAACTCACCAGTTTTCCATTGTATTTAGTGTATGGATATTTTTCAAACACAGTTTCTAAACTGGTATTATTTTTTGTAAATAGATTCCTCTCTCCAAAAGAATTTGTAAATCCCAAAACATCAAATTCTTCTTGGTCATCTGTAGAAGTTTTCTGTAAAATTTAGTAAAACATTTTAATTATTAATAAGGTACAGTATATTTTTATATATCGTTTAAATTAGTAGTAATTCCATAATTACAATTTTTTTAATCGGCGAATTTGCTTTGTCAATTAGCATATTTTTATTTGAAACCATTTCACGTTTTCTATTCTTTTTTTTGCTGGGAGATAATAATTTCTGTCTTAAACGAGCGATTCTCCAATAAAGTGATCCGGATGGATCACTATTGGCACCACCATGTCGGGAAAATAAATGATCCTTAAAAATAAATTATCTTTAAAAATCCACTTAGTATGTTTAAAATAGCTTACCGATGAAAGCGCATCGTTTTCACTTATTGTAATTCCCATTGAAGGAAAGGTCAAAACAATCGAATCAGCCGCATTTTTGACATAGTCCAGGTTTGGATAACTAAAATTTAATCATATAATTATGTTATATTTCAAAATAAATAAAGTAATCTTACTATCCACATAATTGAATAATATCGAGTGCAATTAGATTAATTAGTTCTTTTTTTTTAGTACGATCTACTGTTTGAAATTTTTTATAATCCTCTAAAATAACCTTTCCTGTTGGCGTATCTTGTAAAAATTCACCTAAATTTGAAACCTAAAAAAAAAAAATTATAAAATATAAGATATACATATAAGTATATTTTAATTAATCTTTATTTTAAATTTAAAAATTATTAATAGTGATAAGGCATAAGGTAGTAAATAACAGATAATATAATGGAATGTTTCAATTGAATAAAATATATTATAAAAAAAATTGAATTTACCATTTCGTATCTGCAACAATTACGAGTAACTACTGTTGAATTACTAAATTGGGTCAATGAAGGTGAATTCGAGACGAAATCCAAATCGATTATATTTAATATATCTTCTTCATTTTTGGAGTCTTTTAACATTCTTTTTATTTTAGACACCATTAGAATATCACTCATCTTGGTTATATTCATATCTTTTAGATGGTCTTTTTCGATCTCAATAAAGAGTTCTTTGGTAATACTATGTTCTAAATAAAAAAAAAATATTTTAAAAGAGTACATTCATAGTTATTGTTGTAAATACGTGCCAAAATAAAGAAATAAACTATATTAGTATTAAGAACATGATAATGAAAATTAGAATTCAGTGGGAAGTTATTAAAAAGATAAGTTATGTTTGTTAAAGAATAAATACAGAAGCACACCAGATTTACTAATAGAACTTAGAAAATATATTTACCTTTTTTATTGTTTTTATGTCCAAAGGTATTATTCATCAGAGTAAATTTTAAATATTTTAATTGTATTAAGTTTTTTTTTAATGAAACATAGTTTTAATTGGTATATAAGTTTGAGAAGACTGAACTGGACACCAAAGAGAAAATGTTTTATACGTTTTCAATTGTTGTAATTCTATTCCAGTGCATTTATCTGTTAGTATAACTTTATAAGCACAAAACTTATTAGATTTTTTTATTGTATTAAATAAATGCCCATGAAATAAATACAATCCATTATCAGTTCCATACAGCAGATCAATTTGTAAATAAATTGGATATTCCTGATGATCGACAAGTATAATAGATCCTTTTTTGTATACGGTGCTATTAATTTTGATACTAGAACAAGCCCAAGTATGAGTATTACTTTCCAAATTCAGTTTAAATGTATAATTTATTTGTTTGATATCTACAAATTTAGTTTTTTTTATCGTTACTTTATCCGACAAATCCAAAGTATTTTCTGAAAACGCTACCTGATAACGAAATGCAACACTTTTCGGAATATTCTTAAAATTTTTGCAAACATTTGCTTGCCTTTTTATTTCAGTATGTTTAGATTCATATCGCATGCAACCGAATGATACCAACGGGCCAAACTCAAATATACAACGAGTTATGTGTTCTGCATGATGATCTTTGTTAATAAAATTCTTTTCAGGAAATATTTTTTGGAAAAGTGTAAAATGTTCATCTATTCGATCTTTCAAATAAGGCAGGATTCCTTTAGATATGCGTGAAGAAAATACTATACTTAATATATCAAGTAAAATAGATATTAGTTCTAAATATTCATCATTTTTCAATATTTTGTCATGTACTATAAATGGGAACATACGAGCAAGAAGCCAACATTGAGTTGCAGTTTGTTTCATATTAGTAGCAGATGAATTAAATAAATTAGAATATGATAAAAATAATGCAACTGGTTTATTTTTATTTTCCACAAAACCAACATTAAAATCGATAATACGCTGATTAAAAAGTTCAAGAGAAATTGCTTTAGTGTCAACTAAATGTTTAAGTACGAATTTTAAATCTCTAGGAATAATTCCTTCCAAAAAATCATGCATTACGTCAAAATTAAAGTTCTTAGTAATATGAAAATATTGTAGTTCATTAAAAATAGATTTTTCTTTAATTCCATATTCTTTTTTTGCAGAGGGACATGCGCTGATTTCGAGCAAATGCTCATTATAATTTTCAATAGTTCTCATTTTAAAAGTTGTTTGAGGTTTCCAATTTTTTAAATGTACTCTTTTTACCAAACATAGTCGACAAAAGCAATCACAACCAGCAGATAATAACCCAAATATTGAATTAGCAGCGGCAGAATCAGCAGAAACGCAACATACTGTAGCTCTAATTGTAATTGACATATTTTCTATATTAAAATTTATTCCTTTTTCCAGTTCTTTCAACTCTGTAATAAATGGTTCTAATATTTTCTCAAATCCATATTTATCAATGTCCAGTTTGTAGCAAAGACAAAATATGAAAATATTGCAAAGTCTTGATAAATATTTTTGATCAATATTGTTTATAGTCCAATAAAATGCAGCAATATTATGAATGGTAGAATTGGCTCGTAGTGGATTAACAATACCAACATCATCATAATAAATTGTTAATCTTAAAGCATCAGGATAACATTTAAATAAAATATTAGATTTGAATTGATTTCCATCAGTATAATCTTCCAAGAAATTCGGATTTTTTATTTTTTTTCTTGCTAAATGATTTCTAAATGATTGATCGTGTAATAATACTTTAAGTGTTTCAATAATTGAAATATATTGGCATGTTTCCCTTGATTGAATATTTCTGATTAAAGATGAACCATTTATTGACCTTTGTTCGCTTCTGCTTCCTAAATTTACTTCTTTTATTGGAACAAAATTCACGTTTTTCTGCAAATATTTATTTTGAAAATATCGTGATCGAAACTGTTGAAATGGATTTTCAATGTTGAATTTAGATAATAAAGTTTGTACTTGTTCGTCTTTCAAAGACAAAGAATTATGATTAAGAAACTGAACTACTTCATTTTTCAAAATATGGGCAACATTTTCGACTAAAGTTGTGCAACCTTGCATTGCATCTTCAATTGTGGAACCAGTAACATGAGGTTTGGATCTCATATACTTAATAAAATTTCCACACACATCATATATTTTCGGAAATTTTTCAACATCAATATTATGCACATCAGGAATTTCTTGTATTTTAGAAATAAGACTTAAACTTATAATTTGATTATCAGCATCCGCTGTTAATTTTGAATCCTCTAATAAAATATTATTGCACAAATCATTTTTATGACAATTTTGTAAATGTCTTAAATAATGTTTGAATACACTAATTGTTGCACCACAATTTATCTGCTGGCACGTAATCCCTTCTAATTTTGATGTACATAATAAATGATATTCCTTAAGATGCTTTTTGAAAACAGCTATTGATTTCGTAATAGGTTTTTTGCACACAAAACATACTATCATATTTACAACTATAATTATAAGTAAATAAATATATAGTTGTTGGCAAAAAAAGTAATAATTGGCATAAAAAACAGAGAAATTATTTGCACTATATTCATAAATTTTTCTAATAATTATATTCAAAAAAATAAAAAGTAAAAATCATATAAGTAAAATTGTGAAACTCGGTCTTTTTTTAATTTTTTTTTTAAAAAAACTTAATAACATTTAAGATTTTTTAATTTAACTATATAGATTTTTTTATTTTGTAGATACGATTTTTTTATTGCTAATAATATTGACAAAAAAGTAAGTTTTTTTGGTATATTATATTTTAAAATAATATTAAAAATTTATATATAATATGTTTTTAAAAAAAAAGTAAATAAAAATAAGTTCAGACCATTTATTACTTTGCCTAATAAACCGAACAATTGTATTTACAAAACTATGAAACTTGTCGACCATTAAATTTTTTATTGACCGATGTTCAAGTAACACACAAAAATACAAATTGCTCAAATTGCAGTAATGTATATAAAGTATCTATATACATTACTGCAATTTGAGCAATTTGTATTTTTGTATATTTAAATATTTAACTTGGTACTTTATATTTAAATATTTAAATGTAAAGTACCAAGTTATAAATTATTTTATAAGTCTAATTGCATTAAAATTATATATATAAACATATAATAATTCTCAATATAAAAAAAAAAATTTCAATGTGATGATAAGCAAAATGTGCAAATATACTATTTTTTATGCATTAATTAAATTTGATTAGATTATAATTATGAAAAACCAATGTTTTCGTAAATAATTTAATAATTCATATCTTTTACTTAGGTTTTGAAATTTTTTCCAAACCTTAAAATTTAATAATTCCTTAAAATGAAACCTTAAAACTTGAAGGGATAAGTAAAAATGACGAACAATTTCTATAACTTTGATAAGAAAATATGATATTTAACAAGTTTTTTTTTTTTTTTTGAGAATGATACAAAAACCCGGAATATTTTTTAGATTTTAAAATAAAATAAATTCTCCAATAAAAACTTTCGTACCGAAGCCTTCTAAAATTATGAAGCAATTTATATAATTATTATTATAATTTTTTTACTTTTCGACAACGTTCTACAATTTAAGAATGGATAGCTGTCATTTGAAAGTGGATATGTAAAATATCATAAAATATAAATTCAAATTGATCTCTTTTTGTAAAACATAAAAGCTACTGATTTCTACACCGGCTTATATATAAAGTAAATTACGTTTCTATCAATAGAGGAATGAAATTGTACACATTTGCTTAAGGAATATGGAACATGCTATAAACTATAACATAAAGGTTGTCGAAACTTCCACGCCAAAACTGCCAAAATTCTATTGGCAATCATATTTCTTATTTTTAATTGCAGCAACATTTATACATTGAAGAAAAATGAATTTACAAAACTTTATAATACCAGAAATCCCGTATAAGCTAACTGGAAATGTAAAAATGTCGATAAATACTTTGCATCTACAAATAAAAAACTATCAATAACTTCTAATAAAAATTATATAATTATCATAAAATATTTTTAAATATTCCAGAAATTCTTATTGAACATAATTATTGCACTTGATCTCTATAAATTAATTTAGATTTATACGCAGATTGATGACTTAACTCATAACAATAAAATGGTGGATTTTAAATCAAATAATTTTATATTTTAAACAAAAAATGCGCAATTCACACCTTCTAAATAACTTACCTTCTAATGCAGCTACTAATTCCTTGGATGCTCCTTGCATTTCCATAACTGCTTTAAATGATGCATCCATTTTAAATTCCAATTTGATTAAATTAAATAATCAAATATATTTATTTCCAATTATAATTTTCACAATGAACAAGTGCACGTGCACAAACACGAATGAAATCACTAATGATAGACACTAATGGTGAATTCGTTTCTAGAGAGAAAATTCTGAAATTTTACAGTTTTGCATTGAAATCACAGAGTTTTGCACTTTTTTTATTTCACAAACGAACAGAATATTTTAATTTTTTTTTTTCAAGTTTTCTACAGTTTATTATGTATTTATTTTTATTTAATATTTTTTTAAAAAATCAAAATGTCGAATTAATTTTATGAAGAAGAAGAACTATTCAATATTTGAGATAAAACAAAATTTATCCCACAGATAATTACTGCATTTTTTTTTTCCTTTTTTATTTTTTAGGCTTTTCCACTTCAAATTCACATTTGACATTTTTTTATTTTTATTTTATTATGTTGCCGTATTATTCGATGTAAAAATTATGCACCGCCAAAATTTCGAGACATAAAATGTTACATTTAAAGGCAGAATTTTTAAGAAACGAAAGCGATTTTTTTCAGTTTAACATTTTTTCGAGAAACAAATGGAAAAAAATGCTGACCTGTGAAAAAAT
>OY987255.1:122942292-123016287 GCA_963920725.1 Rhamphomyia laevipes | reverse complement strand
AGGCAATCATAAGACATATAGCCAAAGTAAAGTTAAGTTCTTATAATATGACACTTAGGTAAACCTCATTTTTAAACTTATGGGAAAAACGTTTTTTTAATTACGTACTCCAAAAAACATATTACAATGATTAATAATAATCAGGAATCTGTTATTGAAGGTGAATTACCATCCGGTAAAGCCGGAAAATCGAACCGCAAAGGTTTCGGAGCGAAGAGAAGAGGTGCTGAAAATTTTCGAAAGAAAGCAAATGAAAAGGCTTATGAAAGTATGAAGGATGAAATCCGTCGTTTTAGAGAGCAGGAAATGGGATATAAGGATGATTTAGAGACTATCATCAATGAACTAACTATTGCACGGCAAGTCAATATGCCACCCGTTGAGGTACCAATTTCTCTAGTTGGTGTAGACGAATTAGCCAGTAGCACAGTTAACTACTTAAGAGAGCGTCGCGTGATCATTGAAGCAACTGATGCCGCACAGTTAAGTAGTGTCATCCATTTGCAAGCCAAAGCAAAAATATCCAGTGCAAGACGGAAAGAACCTGTAGTATCAGGTGATGAGTCCTTTGTCGAGCGAACAAAAAAGTATTTTTCACGTACTTTAAAATCGATTGGTGTATATATCAATCAAGTAGGAAGTTTTGAGCACGATAATCAGTCATTCTATCCGAAATTAGTCGAGCAAGCGAACATCAATATTACGTATCCGACCGATATATTTGACCAAAGTGGATTAAGAAAATATGTCCAACCTAATAACCCAGATGATATACCAGTTCTGGTGAATGGAGTTGTTCCTATTGATCAGATAGGTGGTCGCCATTTGGCAACTATTACCAATGCAGTCATTAACATCAATGACCTAAACATATGGTATACAGGTTTCATAAGCAGAATTAGCGCTAGAAACAAACAATGCATTGTAAGTTTTCCGGTAAAAAACACGTATAACATTAACGAAAAACGAGTGCTGAAACTATAATATAACAACAAATAAACATAATAACATATAACAAATAGATAATAAATAGCAATAAACCTAATAATAAATAATTAAAACATAATAATATATAATATAATAAACAACTATAATAAACCATAATAAATAAACAAACATAAATAAATAAACAACAGCAGACAACAAAAAAACCCACAACCCACAACCAGAAACCAGCCATGAAGGAAGTCAACAAACAACCACAGGCAATCATAAGACATATAGCCAAAGTAAAGTTAAGTTTTTATAATATGACACTTAGGTAAACCTCATTTTTAAACTTAAAAATGATTAAAAGTTTAAAATTCAATTCAAACTTAAATCATTAATTCAGTTAAAAGTGATGATCCTCAAATGAAATCATTTAGAACTGAAAATATGAGATTTTTTTTTTGTGTTTATTTTCTGGAATTTTATAATAGAATTTTTCAAAAACTTGTCGTTTTCAAAAGGAACGCAATATGAAATTATTTATTGCGTCCACCTTACTTAAAGATCACTAAGTGATAGAAATATGAGCATATTATTAATCATTTTTTTTTTTTTAGATTCAATTTTCTAGAATCTAGAATTTTGAATTTTGCGTATAATAGAAAAATCAAGCGTGATTTCTGTTGACAAATTTATAAAGTGAATTATTTGATTTCAAATATTTGTGAAGTGCAGTCAGTACCTTATATTTTTTGTGAAATTTATAAGTAAAAAAAGTGAAAACATTTTAAAAGTGAAAAATATTACAGAAATTTTATTACAGGTAAATATTTCTAAAATGTTTAAAAAAAAAATTTTACATATTTTTTTTTTAAAATTCTTAGTGATAAGATATTTTTAAAGTACAATTTAATTTGAACAAAATTATCAATTTTTTTTTTTATTTTTTTTTTTTTGAATAACATTAAGATTTTGGAGATATTGATCAATTATTCGCATTTTTGATATTTCATAATTTGACATTTCAAATTTTTATTTTTAAATTAGAAATTTAGCTAAGGATTTGCTTAGTTTAATTTATTTTGGAAAAAATTAGATCGCTCTATTTTGAAAAAAAAAAAAATATTTACGAAAAGTTGGATTAGTTTTAAGAGTATTGAATTTATTTTAAAAATGTTAAATTAGATTTGCGAAAGGTATAATTTATATGATACACAATCGATAAACTAAACTCTGAAAGAAGAATCTAAATATTGCTTCATTTTCACATTAAAATAAGTAAAATAAAAATTTGTAAAAAAAACCTAAAATAAGGTTATCATAAAATTGTGGTAGCAAGTGGTAAACTAATTGAATTGTATTTACCACTTGGTACAATCACAACAATTATTAAGACCAAATTTATGAATCAGTAGTATTCCTGGATCGTTTTAGGACTTCCTCCAAGAAGGGTGCCGGCTAATACCTCAGCCTGTTGGGCGTGGGTCTACCACCTACTCACGTTCAAATCAGTTTGAATTTGAAATTTTTTTTTTTTTTTTTTCAAATTTATAAAAACTTTAGATCAAAAATGTTTTAACTCTTCTAATCTTCTAATTTGATCAGGGTTTTTTTTTTTTTTTTAAATCAAATAATGATATTAATGATCGATTTTGAAACTTTTTTTTTTTATTGTACTTTTAAATTTAGTTTAACTTTAATTCAAACACTATCAGATTTCTAATGGTTTTTTTTAATATAATTAAGTTTAAACAAAAATATAGTTCATATATAGTTCACTTTTTAACGAAATTTTATTGTTATATTATTATTACTATAACTATTTAATAATTAAAAACTAATATGGTAATTTTAATATAATTAACTTTTATATACTTTTTTTTTTAAAAAAAAATCCTTTAAAATTATTTCTATCAATAGAAATCTTTTATTTCAAAACTATCCTTATCACAACTCAACTCGTTGATAGCTATTGCTCGACAACCAAACCAAAAATCAACCTATCTTTTTCCGAAAAAACATTGCTCACCTTTCCTGACCGATGGGTCAAATAAAGGTGAACAAGTTTTTTTCCAATTTCCCCATCTCATTCCAAGATTTCTTCCTTGCCGTGCCTTTAATTTTTTTTCCGTTTGCTCCACCTCGGATTAAATCCTAACTACCCTAATTTTTGCAAGAATCGATACTTTATTGATTTCGCGCAATTGATTTTTCTTGCCAATTTTCTTTTGCAATTGATTTTATTTTATTAATTTGGCAATACCAATTCCATATTTTTTTTTCATTATTATTTACATTTTTTTTATTCTTAAGCCGGCCATTGGCCATAAATATAATTTAATATATATAATAAGAATTATATATAATTAAATAAATTATATGGATATAACAATCATGGCTGGACAATAGTCATTTATATTAAAGCAATTTCAGGGAATCATAATCCTAAGGTACGCGTATGTATATTTTAATTTTAACATTTTCTTTTTAGGTTAACATTAACCAGCAAAATTATACAAAATTGTATAATTCGACAAGGAACAGCAACAGGTAAATTTTTTTACATTTCTGGGGTCACAAACCAGATAATTTTATTTTATCAAATGGATTGATTTACAAAATTATGTCAATATCTATTAACGACAAAAATATAATTGTTATAACTGGTAAAGCTGTGACTAATTTTCGTCCACTATTTTCTATTCCTCTACGATCAACATTATTTCATTTGTTATTAAATTAAAAATATTACTATATAAAAATAATTACAGAGTGGATAAAAACACAGACGAAACTAATATGACATACCGCGCATTTGAAAATCATGAACTAGGTAAAAGTTAATATAAATTATAAATAAGTATATACATATATAAATAATTTTTGTAAAAATTTTGCAGCAGATTATGATTTAATTAAATCGTTGGATATAATATCTACTACTAGCTCGGACGAAGATAATTGTGGTTACACGGATTTCCGTCAGATTAAAGAAGATAACAAATAAAAAATAAACTTAATTATGTTTTTACAATACTAAATCATAAACAGGATTTCGTTATCATTTTATTTGGCCGGAAATAGACAGTACCAAAGAAAATCAAGCATCAGCAGTAAATCAAAAAAGCATTCAAAAAAGAGCTGCGTCTCCTACCTTAAATAGTGAGAGCCCCCCATAAAAAAACAGCTACTTTACCCAATCATGATTTACCAGGTATTAAAGGTAAGACTTTTTATTTCACTAAAATATTCTGAAATAAAACTTCTTTAGCCGCGTTTGGGTAATTTCGCGAATCGATTAAAATCTACGATGTGAATATCGGTTTACCCTTTTTTGTATGAAATTTCTAGAAATATGTATGTATATTTTTTCTTTATGAGATTACATTACAGATACCAGAACTCATACGATTTGAGAACACTGAAGATAATATAAATGATAACAGCAGAGGGACAGCGATGTATTTTTTGTTAATACCGAACCTGACCCAATTATTGTTATAAGTGACGATGAAGACAGTATCGACGTTTTATTAAAAATAATGTAGATTTTATATATAGAATTTTTTTTTTGAAAAAAAAACGCATTATAATTCCTATTATTTGATTTATATCAATATAAAAAGGATTACAAAAGGATTACATATTACTAAAATGCCATTTATTGAAAAAATGGAAAAATTATTACCATTAAAATTTTTTTTTTTTTTCTCTTTTATAGAAATATTAAATATTCTTAATGAAATTAAGGAACATAGGAGATCTACTGAAAAAATAACGCAAGAATTTAAAACATGAAGTAAAAGCACTTCGTAACGAACTAAATACATACAATAAGGAAGATTACTCTTTATCTGTTATACCTAAAGTCCCATTCGATAAAAAAGAAGACTTTATCAATTTCGATAAGGCTCTTCTAGAAGAGGAGGACAGAATTAAAATACTTGTATAATATTTTAATTCTCAAAAAAATTACATTTACATTTAATTTTATTTGTTCCAGGAAAAACAGTTTTCGCGAACTGGAGGTGACGATGTGGGCCATTTTATAAAAAAAAATCTACGGAAATTATTATCAGATGCAACAGCCAAAAATTTCTGTTGGAGTGGAACAGACCAGAAAAAAAGTAAATAAAAAAGTAAATTGGCCTTAAAAAGTAAATAGTGAAATTTTAATAATGAACAATAATTCACTATAATTTTATTATTTATAAAAAATTCTACAGAAAAATCTATAGAAAATCACATTAAACGATTTTTCAAATATGTCAATCAGCGTACATGTATGGCACTTTCAGTTAAAAATTAAAATTCTAATTTATTAATCATTATTATTTTATTATAATTTATGTATTTTTTATAATATTGATTATAATATTATAAAAATTTTATATTTAATAATATATTAAAGTTGTTTATTGTATATGTAAAGCATATTCATATTGGTTATGTTACATGAGTTCTTTACTAGAATTCGATCTCGCGTAACTGTAAATAAGGATGCGTACATAAATTACGCTGATCTTAGCATAATTACTAATTTATAGAATATTTTAAAAGTAAATAACGCACGTCAACATAAATACGGAGAGTTGCTGGAGTTCGACGTAAAAGTATAAAAGCGGACTCGGTAAATAAGATTTTGACAGTAATTTACAAGCATTCATTTGTACAAAATCTTAAGAAGTATTTATTAAAATTAATAAAAGAAAGAAATTATAAATTAAATACAAGTGTTTAAAGTATTTTCTTTTGCTCAAGTGGAATAAAAGTTGTTCACTTAAAAAGTGAGAATACAACAAATAAAAATTTGGTGTCAGAAGTGGAATCTTCTAAGGCGTTCAGCAGGATTAAATCTTAACTTACAAAAAGGATCTACAACCACAGTGAGTTTACGAAATATCTTGTATTTAAGGAAAACAAATTTTTCATTGTAAAGATAATTTAAAAATTGTGAAGATTATATGTAAAAATTTGAAAAAGTTGATAAAAATTTTATATTCATAAATTTTGTGTAAAATTTTAAAAGAGTTTATAAATATTTGTATTAAATTTTAGAATTAATAAGTTATAAAGAAAAATATAATTTACCTTTGTTACCAAAAATTGAAAATATATATATATATATATGTATTATAAAATAACAAACTTACAAGTAATGTTTCAGAATAAAATAATTATATTTGTATTAAAAGTACCACTTGTAAATAAAATAAATTATAATATATATCAATTAATATCATTACTAATAGAACATGAAAATAAATCAATATATTCATACATAGAACGATAGAACCTAAGAGAAATTATTTAATAATATCTGAAACAAAATCACAGTATTCCTTAGCACAAGATTTATCAAATTGCTTTGAATTCTACAAACGAAGTTTCATCTGTAAAAATATCCATACAAAACACAAAGAACAGAACATCCTACTTGTGAAATTCAATTATTATCACCGCGCATATTACACAAATTCCTGAAGAATGTAATACAAAACAATTAAAGCATCCATTGAAAATTGGCAATATATTAATAATAATAAATGGATATATATTCTTCAAAAACCAGAAACTTTAACATTACTTTGCGATAAAGATAATAAACCTAATGCTGTTATTCAAGATGTTGTACTCCAACATACAGGAATAATACAATTGCAAGAAAAATGTCGAGGATACACCGACAGTTATATACTAGAAACAATAGATTTTAAATCTCCAAATATAACTTACTATATTCCATCAGTAATTATTGATGATGAATGTTGTATATTAAATGAAAAAATTAAGTTATTAAATGATGTAGCTATTTAAATAAATTAGCTTAATCAATGACGCAAAAAGAAAAGAAAAAATTAAAAATATCTGACGGATGTGGCACACATTTTGTATGAAAAACAAAATGATTCAAATTATTCAGCAGAGAACTCTGAAAAAAAGGAATATGGATGAAAGGAAACATTTCGATCGAAATAACAAATTGAAAATTTAAAGAAGAAATAAAAGTAAATTTTAGATTTTAGAATTTTAGATATACATTTACTACTCTAAGGAAATTTTTATTGAGTAAACCTGCAATAATAGAAATTGAAAAATACTGGCCACATTTATTGATATCGGAATTTTTAATTCTTCATTTTAACATTTTAATGGATATTCCAATAAATAAATAATAAAGAAAATTCGATTAAACTTAAACTAAAAATTATAGAAAATGCACAAAAAAAAACTAAATATTCTCAACTAGACTTCGCAAATATAAAAGACTTTGAAATTTTAAAAATAATTTCAAGTAATTTCAAATAATAATTGGTTATATTAATAAAAATATTTCCTGTAAGATTATTTAAATGAAAAATAATGCAACTGTATACCTAGTTAAATAAATTCTTATTTTTAATTAGGCAGGCACAGCACAAAATGATATTGAAGCACCCAGTGCGGCACCATTTATTGCTGTTATTGATATAAACGGTATATAAATATTTTTATTTTTTTTACATGTTTTATATTACTGTGTTTATATTAATAAATAAAAAATTAATATATGTATTTATATTTGATGTTTTTTTTTTTCGCCGGAAATGCTAAATGATTTTGTAAGCAATTGAATAATTTAAATTTTAAAAATACATTGGCAAAATTTTGTTGTCACTGGTGGTGAATCTGGTCGAAAAAATGCCAATAAAATTGGTTTAAAAATAGTAGAAAATGTAATTTCACTAAAATTTTCGTGGACTGGTCGGTTGCTTCTGCAAAAGAGCCCATGCTTGCTTTTTTAAAATATACTTAAATTTAAATTTTTTTATGAAAGTTATATCAATAGCTGATAATATATTTAGTAATGCAGAATGTGAAATATTTTTTAAAATTAATGTTTTGAAGCACAGCAGCTTGAGACTTTCTAGAAAACGGTATAACAATATATTTATATATGATAATCTTGTATTTTTAAAAGTATTAATTATATTTTACATAATATATTTTTCAAATATAATTAATTTAATGCATTCTTCGATTATATCTAGTCTCTACAATTGCAGTAAAATAAATAAAAAGAAGCCCGTTCTCAGCCAAGCAAATGAAAGTATTGAAAATGATGTTCAATATCAAAATGAAATTAACAATAAAGAAAATAATGCTGTTTTGTTAAGAACTATTTGTCTTTTTAATTTCATTTAGAACAAATCCATTTGTAATATGTAAATAATAATATATTTTTTTAAACCTTGGATCAGACGAAGAATGTTCTAATTCTAACAAATGGAATTTTGGATATATTTTTTTCTATACTACTATCCATTTTTGAAAATTCATTAATCTGTTTTGCAATTTGTGCTAAAGGACAAATTGAACATATTGTTGCAATGTATCCGGCTATATTATATTATATATTATGGAGACTTGGTATTAAAATAATTAATAAAATTAGATAATAATTTTTAGTTTTACATTAGATTTAAATTGATTTTTTTGCATAAACCGGTGCACAAACAGGGGATCTGGAAAAAAAAGTTGTACCACTTATCGAGATCATAAACAATAAAAAACCAGTGATGTCGGTTATTAAAAATTGTGAGAACATTTGTAGTTGCATCTTCTATACAAAGAAAGAATTATTACTCACCATATATGGTGGATGATAATTTTGCGCCACCCTGTATCTGTATGTACATACATAATATTTATAGTTTTTTTTTTTTAAACAGAATAAAACGGAATTATGGGCAAATTTCTGACAATGTAGAGGAGTGTATAATTTTCAAGAAATTCAAGAAAAGCCATGATCTGTTGGGTTAATTTAATTATAATAATTCCCTTCCATATAATATACTTTCTATTATTTTGAATTTGAAATTCTAGGTAGAAGAATATATTGAAGAATTTATATCAATGGCGAGGACTAGGACAAGTTAACGTCCACATGAACGCTATTTTACAAACAACTAAATGCAAAAATATTGCTTTGCCAATACTAAAAAATGGAAATTATGCTGAACTAAAACCAATTCGAATAAATAATTCGAAATTATCATTAACCAATACCTGCGCTTTTGATAGCATTTTTCAAATATTATTGATTTCAGCAACAGAAAATTCGAATGTAAACGAATATTTACATAAAAATGAAACTAAAAATAAAACATTTGCGTTAGATTTCGATGTATTAAAAAATGGTATTCGTACGTCGACATATATCAAACGCGCCGAAATTTTATTAGAATAATTAAAAAAAAAAATTTACCACATACTATTCAATTAATTGATTCCAGCTGCAATGTGGATACGCTAGCTAGAAAATTGTTTGCTGAAACTCCCAGCTTTGTGGTAGAACTTAAGTGTAATAACGAATGTGAAGCACGAAGTACCATATTAAGTCTTGTTTTAATAACAAAGAAACGATTAGGTAAAGAACTGGAAAACTTTCTTTATATACTTATAAGTAAGCAAAAAAAATGTTGGAATGTTGACTGCAATAGTGAAGCCAGAAGCAACATTCGCGAAATTGGTTAGTTTGTTTACAGCATTTGTTATAAATTTTTAATTTTAATATGAGTTTAGGTAACCAAAAACTAGTAAAAATTAAATTATAATCTAAAAATATTGCAATATTTTCAGGTGATACTCTGCTAATAGGATTTGATACCAGCGAGGCAGTACCTATTTCCGAATTTTCAACAAGTTTCGTATTTAAAAACCAAAAAATTAAAATTGTTGGTCTGGTTAATTACTTAGGACCTGATGTCACCACAAGGTGATCTACATCAATTGGCCATTATAAAGCTATCTGCAAAAGTGGATCATCATAATAATGATTACCTTTCAACAAAAAAAGAGTTTGTGAAAGACAAACATTTGTAACACGAGAGCTCATCATGTATATCAAATATGAATTATGTATCAATTTAAAAAAATAAATAAAATTATTGTGTTTTTATATTAATAAATACTTAAACTCAAAGATTAATATATTTAAAATTATAAAAAACTATAATGAACTTTAAAAATAATAAAAACAAATTAACTATTTATTTTTACATGATTACAATTAATTTCTTAATTGTTTAATAAACTTTTACAACTTTCTCATGTACTAATTTTACGTAACCGATTAATAGACAGGGGTCGAATTCTCTGAATAGATATCGAGTATACGATATCGAAATTTGTGCTATTTGGGATTCTATGACTCGATTGATCGAGCTGTCAAACGATAGTTTCATTCGATATATATTTTGCTATCGTGTGGGAGTTTTTTTTTTTGTGTTTTTGTTAATTTATAGGAAAAAATGTAAGTAGATGTATAAATGATAATAAAAAAGATAATATTATTAGATTTTAATAAAATACACAAATAATTATGTTGAATATATAATGTAATTTTATACTTGTTTTACTTTTAGGACGAATTCTAATAAAATAAATAGTAGACAAAAAATACTTTTGGCTGAGTTTATGGAAGAACATTCCAATTTGGCTAAAAATATTTTGCCAAATTGTGCGCAAGGACGAGCTACGAGTGAGAATTTATGGAGAAATTTGACGAACCAACTTAATTCTGAGGGCCCGCCAATAAAAGATGTGAAAAATTGGAGAAAAGTATATTCAATAAATAAATATAAAAACAAATTTTAATATTTTTATTTTAAGGTGTACACAGATCAAAAATATTTATCAAAAAAGAAATTAGTTTATAATAAAAATTCGAAGAAAAAAACCGGTGGTGGTCCCTTTGAAGAAATGCTATTAACAAAAACGGATGAACAAATTATAAATGCTAGTGGTTTAGAAGCTACCGTAGAAGGCTTAAATAATGTTAGAACATTCGGCGCAAATGTTTCTAGTGATTCTCAACAAAGGCATGAACAATATACAGAATATCAAGAGCTAGAAGAAGATTTTTTTGATTTTCAAGAAACGGAAATACCATCATGTTCGACTTCTTTACCACAAATAATTTCAAATGTAGTCATTCGCGAACCATCAACATCAACTATTAAAAAAAAAAGTGGCAAAGAAAATATAACATTAAATAAATTAAAAATTATTGAACGCAATACTGATAACCAAGAACAATTAAAAGTTATGGTTGAAGAAAAATTAAATAAATTAATAAATATACAGCAACAAAGACTGGATATTGATAGAAAAAGACTTGAGAATGAAGAAAAATTAATTAAATTAAAAGAACAAAAAGTAGCACTTTGTATGGAAAATAACAAAATGTATTTGTCCATGAAGGTGACTCAAATACAACAGCTGCAAGAAGCTAATGAATTGAAGCTGCAAATGATTAACATAAAGAAATAAGTTTTTGTAGCATTAATTAATTTGCTTTTTCATCGGTCAATGTGATATTTTACTATAAATTATTAAAAATTTAAAATATTAAATTAAATATTATTAAAATTAAGTAAAACCAAAAAGGCTAATTATGTTTAAGTTTATTTAAAAATAGTAGAATTAAGTAATACAAGAAGTATATTTTATTTATGTTTTTTTTGTTATTATATTGTTTTTTTTTTTTTTAAATTAAAAAGTATTTTTCTTAATTATTCAGCGAGTTTTTAATTTGATTTCGTATATTTTTTCCAATTGCAGTATACGTTGATTGTTGTATATCACAGTAAACATGTTCAATAGTTTCAAGAGGTTCAATATATCCAACGTATGGTATATTAAATTTAATACATATATTATGTAGAGAAGCACATACGTTTGTAAATTTCGCCATTTTTGCGGACTATATCGTCCTCTCGTTCCGTACAACAAAATCCTCCAACGACCTTTCAATATACCTATAGTTCTTTCGACAATACATCTTGTCTTGGAATGTATTTCATTGAATAAGGCTTCACTGGAACCATCTGCAGCACTTCTGTATGGCGTTATACACCATGGTTGAATTTTTTTAGGAGTAGATGTGTGAAATAAAGTATTTGATTCATCTACACTGTCATCATCAGAATCAGTTTTGTTTGTTTGTCTTATAATAGACAAATCATCGTAAAATTTTGATTTCTTTTCTTTTTTAATCCCACCAATTGATTTCTCTTGTTTTATTTCAGGATAAATTGATTGTTGTTCAATTGCTTTTCTAACATTTTTAAGTGGCAATGTAATTGGTTTAAAATATTCTTCTAGTACATGTTCTGCTTCCAATTGATCAGTTTTTAAAGCTCTATATTTCCTTTTTACTGCATTGCTAGTCTTAATAATGTCTTTTATAATTTTCTCATTCATATTTGTAAATATATATTATATTTAATTAATCAGTTGAGCTGTTGGGTTGTTAAGCTGTTTAGCTGTTAAGCTGTTGGGTTGTTAAGCTGTTTAGCTGTAGAGCTGTTGGGCTGTTAAGGTGTTTAGCTGTTGGGTTGTTAAGCTGTTTAGCTGTTGGGCTGTTAAGCTGTTTAGTTGTTGAGCTGTTGAGCTGTTCTGTTTGGTGTAGAGATTTAGAGTATATGTAAATATTTTCACTAGATTGTAAATTTTTATTTGTTGTTGATAATATATTACTAACTTGTAATTTTTTCGGATTAGATGTTGATTCTATATTTTTATTTGATTTTTTAATATGTAGAACTGAATCTTGATTTTTATTTAAATTATTTGATGAATTAATTGTACTTGTTACAGTTTTTTCTTTTAAACGCTCGTTATCGTTAATTATTGAGTTTTGTTTATCTAAATCAAAATTATTATTTTGAATATTTTCAGAATTTTCTACAGATGGTATAGCAGCTGCCATTGAGATTACACTTGATATTATTGGTAGTGATTTTTTTTTTATCTCTATTATTATCAATTTCTTTATCATTATTTAAATTTATATCAATATCATATAAACATCGAATTCTAATAACTTTTTATGATCACCACTAATATGATTAGTAATTTCATCTTGTGTAATAAACCTTATTTTAAAAAAATATGAACCAATTATAAACTAATATTAATTTTGTCTTGATGTTAAAATTAAATTTACAACACCAAAACCATTAATATTAAATGTATAATTTTCAAATTTTCTTACCTTGTCCTTATATTTCTTGTTCCAAACTCTAGCACATGCTATAACGGTCTTATTTGGATGACAATTAACTATATGATTAATCATTTCGTTGCTGTCATTATTTTCAAAATAACAAAATATACATGCAAATATATTATCAATATTACAACCACAATATTAGACATTTTTATGATTAGTTCGAATATGTTGTTTTTAAACAGTCGCTAATGTAAAACTTTTGTTCTAAAATAATAATAAAAAAAAAAAAAATAAGAATGATAATTAATTTTAAAAATTGAAAAATAAATAATATATTTTGCAAAAAATATTCCGATAGAAAAATATAAAATTTACTTACGGTCATGGTACAAATGACACGAATATGATTTTACAAATTTATTTCTGCTTTCGATAATGTCTTGATATTCATCTTCAATACTCCTCTCAATATTACTACATTTTAATATTTGTTCGCAAGTTTTATGTGAATCCAAAAGTTTCAGATGTATTATAATTTTGTAATACTAAAGGTTGAACAACTTCGATAGTAACATTTCGGACATTGGTAATTGCAATAACCATATTCTGTACACCCAGAAAATTCAGACAGTAAATTTAACGGACATATTTACCATTGAGTGACTTTCTTGTCAATTTAGTTAATTCAAAGGAAAAGTCATTACAATATAACTTAAATTACATTAACGAAAACCTGACGAACATTTTTCCCTTTTACCGTGCAGTTAAATTTTGCAGTTGATTTTAATACATAAACAAACAAAATTGTAATTGTTACGCGAATTGCAATTAAAGGCGTGATTACATTCAAAGAATGAATTTTCAATTGATATTATATAAATTGTCAATTAAATTTTTAACTTGCTCAATTTTGGAGTACATTTATATGGATTTTTTTTTAACATAAATGCAAATTTAACATAATTTGGACAAGATACAGATTATGATAAATAGAAGTGACTTCCATTTAAAATTTTCCATTTGGATACCAACTTTTGGAGTTATAGCACCCTAAAATTTAAAAATGTTAAATTTTCACCCCCCCCCCCTCTAGCTCCGAAACGGATTATCATATTGATTCCAAATTTTTAACACGTACTCATTTTTAAAAAGTAGAAGCACCACTAGATCAAAGTTTTTACCTCGGACCTCCCCCTCATCATTTATATGTATCTAAATATCTCACAAGTATGGGGCCATATCTCTGAAAGGGGGGCTCAAAATGAAAATGTATAAGCGGATATCTTATGCACCTATAACTATCTCTTTGCAGCCTAAATTTCAGCTTTCTACATTAAGCCGTTTAGAAAATTACCTCTTAGAAAATTTGACTTAATACTGTTACTTTCAGAATCATATTATTAATAACTGTAGTACAAAAATAAATATTTATTCATGTAAAATGACATGAATAATTATTGTTACTTACTAAATAATTTTTTTAACCATTAATTTAATATACGTTAATTTAAACTACGTGGAAATTAATCGGCAACGAAAATTTCCTTATTATAACGCTAGAGTAATTGATTTTAAAGTAAGCGTATAGAAATAAACTTTACTATTCATTTAACGTAATGTAAATTTCAGCGTAACGTAGGCGGCATTAAATTAATGCAATTTCCATTGTTCTGTTGTGCTTATAGGGCTAGCGAAAGAGAAATCGCGGAAATTCTGAAAGGCGAAACGGAAATTCTAAGTTCTAAGCACAGACCAGACAGAAGAAACAAAAGGTCATAAAAAAGGAAAGCTTAAGAGAAGAAAGAAGTGTCGTTCATGTAGTTGTCGTGTAAGACACCGGTCAAGCAGAATAAAAAAAAAATAAGAAAAAAACAAAAGGAAATATTATTATTATTATAATTAATAGCTGTCGTCATTAATTAATAATAATAATAAATAAATAATAAAGTAAGTTTAGTGATTGTGGTGATATTAGCAATGCATAAGAAGTGTTAGTGATTGTGATATTAAAAATGATATATTATTTTACAAAAATCAACATTTTTTTATAAAACAAAATGGGGCATTGTGGCTTCCTAAATAAATATTTTTTTTTATTTATAGATGAAAATTACTATAGTATACATAATTGTCATCTATAAATAAAAAAAATTATTCATTTAGGAAACCACAATACACCATTTCGTTTTATAAAAAAATGTTGAAAAATATTTGTTTAAATAACCAATTTCATTTTTAATATCCCAATCACTTTTATAAAAAATAGTTAAAAAAAACTTTAATATTAATCATGGTTCTGTCAAAACCAAGAAACCAGTATTTTTTTTTTAGTTTATAAAAAGTGAAATTTTTTTCTAATTTTGAGAATTCTTTTATGCAAATATTTTTTGTTGCATACAAAATTTCTGAAAATTTGAAAAATTATATTACTTTTATTTGAAATGGGAAACTTTTCGAAGTAATGTTGGCGCCATTTATAATACAAATATTACACGGAATCCAAAAAGAGAAATTATGGCTGGAATGCCAAAAAGCAGAAGATGGACGTAAGTTTCATACAACTATTTTAAATTTTGGATTATATTATTGAAATCTGTATTAAAATAATTATTTGATGTTTAATTCTGTATTCATAAATTGTATTTTCCATTTATTTCAGCATCGAAACAATTTGCTTTGGTATACTTATTGCACAACATTGTGAGCCCAACGAATATTCCAAAAAAATTCACAATTGAAGATTCACAACAATCAGTCTTCAAGATAATTAAACATCCAGCCGATCTATACCTTTTCACTTTCAAAATGAGAATAGTAAACTTCAAAATGGAACAGCAACTTTCAAAATGAGAATAGCAAACTTCAAAATGGAATAGCAACTTTTATTATGAGAATAGTAAACTTCAAAATGGAATAGCAAATTTCTATATGAGAATAGTAAACTTCAAAATGAGAATTTAAAACATTAATATATATTTATTGCTTATTTTTTACAGGTAAATATAATTTCATATTAAAATTGCATATCTTCTAAATTTAAAGTAGCAGTGACATTTCCTTGTATATTAGCAATAGAATTGGCACATTTTTTATGTGGCTCTTCATCACTGACCAAATATTTTCTATAGGATTGAACATTGGACTATAAGGAGCCAGTCTAAGAATTTTATTGGTAGCAAATTCCTGCTCCTGCAACACTTCTTCAATGCCACTATGACATGGTGCATTGTCAACCACAATAACGACAGGTCCGGCATGTTTAATCATTGCTTGACGAAAACAGGTCATCATCCATGCCTTTGTGTCTTGTTTCTTGAAAGAACCTCTTCTTACTTCATAATGTATAAAACCAAGTGTGCTTATACTACCTATCACATGAACAGTTATATATTTATATACTACCTATCACACGTTTCAAAGCTTAATATTCTCACTATTCTCATAATGAAAGTTGCTATTCCATTTTGAAGTTTACTGTTCTCATAATGAAAGTTGCTATTCCATTTTGAAGTTTGCTATTCACATTTTGAAAGTTACTATTCCATTTTGAAGTTTACTATTCTCATAATGAAAGTTGCTATTCCATTTTGAAGTTTACTGTTCTCATAATGAAAGTTGCTATTCTCATTTTGAAAGTGAAAAGGTATAGAAACAATAACAACTGAAAAATTACAGCCATTTTTAATATGTCTCAGCAACACAAATTCTATTCTTAATGTACAAAAATTTTATACCTATCTGGATGGTATAAAATATGAATTTGATAAATTTATAGAAGCCTTTATAGTTCTTTTTGAACTATTTTTTGTATTTGATATTAAATATCCAGCAGAATCTATAAATTTCTGGACATTTGTACAAATGTATTTTTTTGAAATTGATTGTGATAATCAAGAAGCAACGACTAGTGTAAAAACTTTGCTAAGTAATTTAAGAAATATTTAAAAAAAAAAAATTAAATACTAGTTTATCTATAATATAAAAATATAAAATTTAAAAGAAACTAATTACATTTATTAAGAACTATATTTTTAATATATTACTAAATGTTAACAGATATCAATTATACATTTATATAAATATTTTTTAATTTACTCAGCAAAGTTTTCAAGCAGTTAGATTTTGATTAATAATTATAAACATTTGAAGTATGTGAAAATAAAATACTATTATAATTTATATTTGATTTTAAAAAATCTTATAAAGGACATACAATAAAAAATTAATTAATCTATTATTTGAAAATTGTAATACTAATTTATATTTAGTTGTAAATTGTATTAATTATATATTACTTTTGACTTACAATTTGTTTATGGTATAAAATATAAATTTGATACAAACATTTTTTTAATTTAATACATTTGTGCAAATATGTAAAAATTTATGGAAGATTAAATGATTTTAGCGGTTTTCCTTTTGAGAATAATATGTGTTTTATTAAACGAATGATTCGAAAAGGTAATAAATAGGCTTGCCATCTGTACTGTTTTAGGAAGTACAGTACTGCTTTTTAGTAGTGTCTTTTTCATGTTCTTTTTTTTTATACTAAATTATAAAGAAGTATACAAATGTACTTCTTTTAACATAAATGAAAAATAATATTGTTTTTTTTTAACTATTTTTAAGTTCACACTGTCAAATTTATTACCAAATAATAAATTTTATGGAAAATTTAAGTGTTTAACACAAATTCAAAAATATAGTACAAGTTTTACCAAATTGTACTATAATAGCTGTTCAACACTACAACTCTAGCCTCCCAAATTGTTCAACACAACATCTCTAGCCTCTTGCTAAGGATAAATAGCAACTTTTTATAATCATAAAGTTTTTTCCTAACCTTGAAATAGTTGTTTACTATTTTTTTTTTTTTTTGCAAATATTTTCTAATTGGATTGCGTAAGTTTTATATAGTTAGTATTTATGATTTATCATAATATATTAGATATTATAGCCCAAATTTTTAATAGGTGAAATGACGACAAATAAACGAACTTTCGAAAATCATTTTGATACAGATTCTTATAATACCGGTAATGATAGCGGCCGCAACGAGTGTCAATCTTCAAAACCTAAAAGATTGAAAAGAGGACAAAACCATTTCAACGACGAATGGAAAAAAATATTTCCTTGGATTGTTTTGGGAAAGAATAATTTGCATGCAAAATGCATTTATTGTAGTTCTGAAATAAATATTTCGTAAGCGGGTATTTCAGATTTGAAACGACACTTAAAAACTGAGAAACACCAAAAAAAATATGAAAAGTTTAGGAAGTTCCTCTAATTTAAGCTCCTTTTTGGTATCACCATCATCGTCATTGTCATCTATAAGAAAAACAGCAGAGGCAACTTTTGTTTACCACACCGTGCAGCACGCTCATAGTTATAACTCAGCAAATTGTTGTAGTGAATTATTTCGTACAATATTTTCCGATTCAATGTACCAAAATCGTAACAAATATTTTGGCTATTGAAGCAATATAATTGCTGATATTCGCAACAATGACGTTTTTTTTTAGTATCACAACTGATGCATCGAACAAAGGAAACATAAAAATGTTCCCTTTAAAATAACTTTTAAGAACTATTCATCTGCCACATTTGAAAATTCTGCCATAGCTTGGATTCGACATGCACAAGAGCGATGTAATCGTCGGAAAGACAAAGAAAATAATTAAATTTTAATATGATTAATATTTCAATTCAAAATTTGTTTGAAATGAAAATTATAATGGAAAGTAAAATGAAAATTGTAATGAAAATGTAAATATAAATTAAAATTACATTATAAAATTTTATCAGATGCATCCAACCAGAAGGCCGAAAAATTATATCCAATTGCAATTCAATATTTTAATTCAAAATATGGTGTGCAAGTTAAACTTTTAAACTTATTCACAATTAAAGGTGAAACATCAGAAATTATATCATATCGACCCTAATGATTGAAATTATAAAATGTAATTACTTGGAAAATAAAGTTGTTGGTATATCAGCCGATAACCCAAATACAAGTATTGGAGGATTAAAATGAAGAGGTAAAGAAAATATTTATTGTAAATTAAAAACACTGTTGGGCCGTAATATATTTGGAATTGGATGTAATGCCCACATTCTTTCAAATGCCATTAATACGGCCAACAACAATCTGCCAATCGATGTAGCAGTCATAATACCACACATTTATTTATAATTCAGAAATTATACAGTTCGAACAGAAAAACAAAAAACATTTTGTAACGAAACCGATATCGAATTTAAGAAGTTACTGGGATATTCTACCACTCGTTGGTTAGCACTTATAAGAGCAGTTGAAAGAATTCTTTTGTTATACGAACCTTTGAATTCGTACTTATTAAGCGAAAATTCTGTTCCAAAAATATTGCAAAAAAAATTCGGTAATGAAGTTAATACTATTTATTTAGAATTTATTCATAACCAAGCATTAATTTTTCCAGCTGCTATATTAAAAATATAAAATCAAAGCTGAACCACAATGCTCTTATAAGCTTTCGAAATTTTAAACGAATTAAAAGAGCAAATGAAATTTCGTTTAAATAAATAACCTGTATTTTCAACTAATTATTTCCGTACCAAGCCATACCGGCTGTTAGACAAATGGTTTCGATGAGTGGCTTTTTAAAAACAAACGGCCCGTTATGAACTCCTAGGCCACATGCGTTTTATTATTACAAAGGTAAAAAAAAAAAAATTAATAAAATATTTTTCTATAAGTAGTTTATTGTCTTAAATATTTAGATTTTTCTTTGGAAAATTGTCCACAACAGAGTAACAATATTATCCGGAAAAACTAGAATGTGAAACGAAAAAAATGCTATGTTAAAATAGAAAAAATGGATATACATCAGAAAAAACTGAATATACTCGAAATTTTTACAGATACGAAATGGTAAATTCAATTTTTTTTATTAATATATTTTATTCAATTGAAACATTCCATTATATTATCTGTTATTTACTACCTTATCACAATTAATAATTTTTAAATTTAAAATAAAGATTTATTAAAATATACATTTTATAAAAAATTTTTTTAGGTTTCAAATTTAGGTGAATTTTTACAATACGCCAACATGAAAATTTATTTTAGATGATTATAAAAAACTTCAAACAGTAGACCGTACTAAAAAAAAAGAACTAATCAATCTAATTGCACTCGATATTATTAAAATATGTGGATTGGATAGTAAGATTACTTTTTTTATTTTGAAATATAACATAATTATATGATCAAATTTAAGTTATCCAAACCTGGACTATGTCAAAAAGATTCGATTATTTTGACCTTTCCTTCAATTAAAATAAGTGAAAACGATGCGCTTTAAAATTTAAAGAAGAAATAAAAGATAAAGATAATTTATTTTTAACGATCATTTATTTTCTCGACATGGTGATGCCAGTAGTGATCTATCCGGATCACTTTATTGGAGAATCGCTCGTTTAAGACCGAAATTTTTATCTCCCAGCAAAAAAAAAAGCATAGAAAACGTGAAATGGTTTCAAATAAAAATAGACAAATTGACAAAGCAAATTCGCCGATTAAAAGAATTGTAATTATTGAATTGAATTACTACTAAATTAAATTATATATAAAAATACAGTAAAATGTTTTACTTAATTTTACAGAAAACTTCTACAGATGACCAAGAAGAATTTGATGTTTTGGGATTTACAAATCCTTTTGGAGAGAGGAATCTATTTACAAAAAATAATACCAAGTTGGAAACTGTGTTTGAAAAATATCCATACACTAAATACAATGTAAAACTGGTGAATTTTTTTTATTTTTAATCCCTTTTTTTTTTTAAATTTTATATATGAAATTTAGATCCCACTAGACTTTTCTCAGTTGAAAATGAACTATTTGTACGTGCTTCCGCAGTAAAAAAAATTGTTTCTAACGATGAAGGAGGCTAATAAATTTAAGGGTATAAATGATAGTAGTACTTATGAAACAAAAATATATAAATAATATTTTTCAAACTTTGATTTTTTAGAAACTCTTCGCATTATGTGTATACTTGCAGATACCCTAAATTCAAAAAACATTATTAATGACCATCTTCGTCAGAAAACTTCAATATACCTCCAAGTTTTTTAAAAGTAATAAAGGTAATTTATTTTATTTTGTTAGAATTTCTTTTTACCAATTTCTTTTCTTTTAATAGGATCAAAGTCAAAGTTATTAAAAAATAAATCAATAAATCAAAGTTATTGAAAAAAAATATTAATTTTAATCAAAATAACTTTTCTTTATAATTTAGCAAAATATTAAAAAACAATATTATTTTACAAATAAAAAAAAAAAGAAAATATTTGAAATAAATTATAAATCATTAAAACAAAAATATATTAAATTGGAAAATGGAATAATTAAAATTATAAATATATAATTTATACAAATATTAATTTTATAAAAATATTAGTGAAAATATTATGAAAAAATATATTTGACTATAAAACAAATCAACTGCGGAAACCACATAGATAAAGATATTTTATATCACGAAATTGTTATAATAAACAATGAGCTAGAAAATATTGATAAATCGAAATTTGCTGTTTCAGTTTGTGGTGCCACATCTTTAAGTCATCAGGAAACTTTTCGAAGAAACATGTAATATAGTTTCAAAAGCTTTATCAATTCCAGTAAGTACTGCATTTGTTGAAAGAGTTTTCTCTAACCACATAGAAATACATTGGCAACATTAATTGCGGAATTTTGGATAATCACATCTTATCATCCTACTTCACGGGACTACAAAAAAGCTGTAAATGAAATAAAAAAAAAAAAATCCTACTGAAACAGAAGTATATATTTTTTTTTAATTTCTCAATATTTTCTATTTTATTAATTTATTTAATCTTGATCGTTTATTTTATCGTTATTCAATAATTTTTTAAGCGTTTAAATTATTTACAATATTTTTTATTTCTAGATTACTTATCTTGGAATTGACAGTAAACGAGGAAAATTTGTACAAAAATATTATACCTTAACAAAAAAAATTTAAATTTACTGACTCTGTTGTGGAAAAAAAATCATCTCGTAAACGTCCTTTAGAAGAAAAGACAGATAATAATTTAGAAACAGGTAATCAATCAAATTATTATTAATAGTTTATTGAATTTAATTTTGATTTTTATCAGTAGTATTTTAAAGTAAATATGTAATAAAAATTTTGTGTATTTTTTAGATGATCCCGAATTTATAAACAAAATAAGTGAAATATAATGGCTGAAAAATAACAACGAAAGTATTCAAAAATTGTATCCCGATAAAAGTAATTTACTTTTTTCGAAGTGGGAGATATATTGTAATAAAATAATTCCAATATACAAAATTGAAATAAAATATGTAAAAAATAAACAATTATAAAGGATATAAAGGAAAATATAAATGAAGGTTTTTTTTTAAACTTTCTATAAATATGATACAAAAATTACAAAAATTATTTATTATTAATATTGTTGAATGCTGTGCTAATTCCTACTGTACAAAGATTACAAGGAAAAGAAAATATAAAGAAAGTATGGAAACCAACCATAGTAGATGATGCACAAAACGCTTTTGCGATTTATGTTGAGGTAATTTCAATAATTTATTATGTTTAAAATAATTTATTATCATTGAAAAAATAACTTTGCATATTCTTCCATTGTTATAAACGTAATATGAAAATATTTATATAATCTTTTCTTTGTAGGATTTAAGAAATATTCCTTCAATTATTGATGAACGAAAAGCAAAATACGTAAATGACAACTGTAGTATTCAACCTTTTATTATAATTGTTGGTGATTCTGGAGCGGCACCTAAACGTTTTCCCTAGGATTTCAATTACACTTTGTTCTCCATCTTCAATATTCCAAAGAATGTGAACAAGTTTGGAATTTTATTCAGAAATATTTTTATAACATCAATATTGAAGATTTTCAACACACAACAAGTTTGGTAAGCTTACTAAATCAACTGAATCAATAAATGATAAGTCAACTAACCAAAAAACATATTACTGTAGTTTATAAAAAATCAAAATGGCCAAGTGATTTTTATGTAACGAAATTTTTTTTGTAATCAATAATTATATTAAACATTTAAAAATTTACCATAATTTTCATTTCGATGTTCTTATTGCTTTAAAATTTTTCAGTCATTATATGCTTTTAAGAAACATTTAAATCGTAGTATCAGAATTTGATAATAATGAGATAATTTTACAAAATAAAGATAAAGAAATTTTAAATAATTATTCACATATTAAGTTAACAGCTGAAACAGATAGTTCGATTTGTGTTAATACTATGAAAAACTTACATAATAATGAATTAGTAAATGACAAATGTTCTGTTAATAATATTCAGAAAGAGATTGTAGAATTTTCAACTAAATATTATGGAAAAGTAGTAATTTCTAGAAAATTGGCAATTGAAATAATTTGTGATATACAAAATAAAATTATAATACCTGTAATTACTTATGTTCAAAATTCATTAGAGAATTTATTATCAAAAGATTTAATAGAACATCATTTTAAAAATATTTCAAATTCAAAAGATAACATTTTTAATATAATAAACACAGAACATAATTTTAAACATCATATTGAAAAACTTAATTTATTCAAAGAACCTAAAATATTTTTTAAATATTGATGATTCAACAACAATATATAATAGAAATAAAATTCAGGCAGTATTATTACCACTAAAGCAAAATTTAAAAAAAAAAAATTCAAACTCCTAACGTTTTAAATTCTATAATTGAAAATTCTAAACTAGCTGAAAATAATAAAATATGTAATATTACACACGGTGAAGTTTGGAAAAAAAAATTATAAACAGTTTGAAAATATGTAAAATTATTGTGCCTTAGTTGTTATATCAAGATGATTTTGAAATAAACAATCCTCTTGGATCAAAACGTGGTATTCACAAAATAAGTGCTATCTACTTATCATTTCCATTACTCCATTTTGATGAAGTTTCAAAATTAGATAATATTTTTCTTTGGTATTTAACTAACAGTACCACATTATCATTAGGTTTGCAAAAAACTTTCAATTATTTAATATCTGAACTAAAAACTTTAGAAGAAGAAGGAATAGATATTGAAATTGATAACAAAATTGTTAAAGTTTATTTTATTTTATCAGCAATTACCGGTGATAATTTAGGTCTTAATACTATACTAGGTTTTTCTAAATCTTTCAACGCAAATTATTTTTTCCGTATGTGCAAAAATTGATAAATATAATTCTTCAATACAAATAAACGAAAAACGAGAACTTTTGAGAAATAAAGATAATTATATAATAGATTTAGACAACAAAGATTCATTAAATACAGACATTAGAGAAATTTGTCCCTTTGGTAGTTGATATAATGCATGACATATTCGAAGGAATATGTCACATAGAAATTACAAAAATATTAAATTATTTAATATCTGATAAAAAATACTTTTCTTTGGATGAATTAAATATTAGAAAAAAAAATTTTTATACTTAATAGATTAGATGCAACTAATTTATGTGAAAATATATCACGATTACATATTAAAAACAATTCTCTTAAAATGTCAGCAACAGAAATTCAGTGTTTTATTCACTATCTTCCACTATACATTGGAGATTATGTCCCTAGAACAGATTCGGTATTGTCTCTTTTATTAAAATTTTCTCAAATCATAGTTGACGTTTTTTTTTTTTTAAATTTTATTTTTTTTAATAAAAGAGACAAATTTCAAGTTTTAATAAAAAAAAGTTGTTCACAATCAACTTTTTTTCGGGTACAACATCTTTTTTGTTGGATTCAACGACTTTTTTTCGGAGACAGTACATTTTTGTTGGATTCAACGACTTTTTTGTTAGATTCATCGACTTTTTTTCGGAGACAACCATCTTTTTTTTTTGGATTTGTCGCCTTTTTTTTGGAAAAAAAAGTTGTTCCGTCTCTACCGCACTCATGCTTTTTTGTATCTTGCATAACTTCTTCTTGAAAAAAGTGGTGACGACTTTTAAAAAAGACTAATGGAGCTTGACCTTTATTACAGTTAAAATTCTTAATATAGAAAAGCATCATAAAAAATACATTAAATTACTTAATTGCACATTATTGCCAAAACATCATTTCATTACACATTACACAACTGTAATAAAAAAATATGGGTCCTCTTAAAAAATTGTGATGCATCAGGTTTGAGGCAAAACTGAAAAAATATGCTATATCAATTACTTCACGTAAAAATTTATGTTTCAGCTTAGCTACTAAGATCCAATATTCCTTTGTATATACAATATTAAATTCGAAAATGATTAATCATTTTCAAATAGGCATAAGAAATCTTCAAGACATTTCAAATATATTAAATATTAAATCTGTTATTACAAATGAAAATTTAAATGAAATATTTTGCAGTAATAGTATTTATATTTTTAATACATTATATAAAGTAAATGATATTATTACTATAGAAAATTTTAATTTTCATTATTTTTACTCCATAACTTTTATAGCAAAAACCTCTAAAAATGATTTTTTTGTAATAGGGAAAAAACTCAACATAGAAAAATTCGATACTCATTTTAATTCGTATATTATGAAAGATATTATTAATACAGAAGAAATATTTCCAATAAAAAATATGAAATATCCACCAATAAATATATTAACTTTGCCTAATAAATCTAAAGTGGTCAAACCAAAATCAGCTTTCTTTTAATTTTAAATGAAAATACAAAAATAATATGTAATATATTAAAATAAAATAAATTTTAAAATACTGTAAAATAATAATAATGTATAAATATTACTCATTAAAAATAATGTGACAATACAAAATAAATAATTTTTATAAAATGTAAAAATGAAATAAAATTAATTTTAATAGAAATTTCAATGGTCTTTTCAGTAAATGAACTTTGGAAGAAATGATGTTCCCAAATCATGAATTGCCCATTGTTTATGGATGCCAAAATATTATTAAATTTGGTACACTAATTGAATATTTTAACAATTATTTTCCACAAAGTCATTTTGAAGAAACTGTATTTTTTACTAAAATGTATGTTCTTGCAACATATGGTTACGAAATAATTTTAACACCAGAAGATATAAAAAACTTTTATGGATGCAGTATTATAATGGGCTGTTTAGGTTTACCACGAGTAAGAATGTATTGGGCTGAACAAAGCACAACAAATAATTATATAAAAACAAACAAATTATTTTTACACTATACTAATTAATTTTTACACAATAAATGATTTATAAAATATTTAATTATGTTTATTATTTAAAAAAATATATATATATATTTAAAAAACACAAATTTCAATAATTTTAAACCCGCATTGGCTCCGGTTGACACCGTTTGACAGCCATCAGCTGATTTCGAATGCTTTCGAAAATTATTTTGATATGGCAATTTTTTAACTCGATTCCGTCGGAATTCAGAATACCAATTTGTGCTCCGAACGTTATTCAGAATACATGTGATTATCAAAAAAAAAAAAAAATACGTAAATAAATAACCCAGCCATTATTGCCGAAAAGACTCAAGTAAGATGTATTTAGAACAAAAATTTAAGTCTACAATGCCTATTTAAATCACTGTCATGCTTCAAGTAAAGAGTTTGTATCACAAACCAAATTTTTTAATGAGTTTTCCCAAAAAAATCTTGCACTATTTATCCACAAAAAAGATCGTTGTGACACATGTGTACATAATGAAATGGGAAATTATCTAAAAACAGATTGGTTCAAGCACATGACAGAAAAAAAAACAAAGCAAACGAAGAAAATGCCAAAGATAAAACAAGTGCCCTGAATGGATTATGTCACGTCATTTATATGGATTTGCAGGCAGTAAAAATTTGCCCAGTTGTGAATGCTAGCAGCATGTATTTCAAGACAAAACTTGCATGCCATAATTTTACCATATATAATCAAGCTTCGAAAGATGTCATGTGCTATTGGTTCGATGAAATACAAACTGATTTGCAAGCGTCAGTATTTCCTTCCTTTATTTAACATTATCTTAAGGATTTTTTTTTAATAAATAGTAAATTGCCCATAATTATTTACTCTGATGGATATACCTTACAGAATAGGAATGCCATCTCATCAAACGGATTGCTAACTTTGTCTATGTAAAACGATTGATAGTTCAAAAGTTTTTAGTGAAGGGTCACACGCACATAGAATGGATAGTGTTCACACAAAAATTGAACAAAAGCTAAAAACCAAAACCATTGAAATACCAAATGACTATCACAGCAGATGCAAGGAAAAATCCGTTTCCATACCGCATATTTACACCAGATTTAAAATTTTTACAGAATGTATAATTCAATTCGTCCAGGTCGAATTAATGTAGTTACCACTATTCGTCAATTGATCTATATTCTTACATAGAATGGAAATATTCTATATAAGATACAATTTGAAGACGAGCCGGTAAATATTCCTGAAAGGCCGAAAAAAAAAAATTTATAAGAATGTTATCGATTTCCCACATTTTATTTTTAAATGAGAGAAAGATTTCAAATAGGAAATATGCAGATCTGCAGTTAATGAAAATCCACATTTACAAAAACTTTTGGCACTTTTATGATAACTTGCCCCATGCATGAATAAAATATTATTATAGCATTTTAAGATCAAGTTAACGATTGTACAATTCAATTCAAACAAATCTTTTTTGCAATATTGTAGATACATTAATATGAATTTCAGATAACTGCGGTCATAAGTGTATATCTGCAATAAAACAATTGTAGCAACATTTGCATGCAGTTGTGGCGTTAAAAAGTTTTCGATCATATCACGATATCGCTCCCCATTCACAGTTACGCCGTTTTGATTTTCAAAGAAGTAAGGTCCAATGATTCCTCCTGACCAAATTGCACACCAGACTGTCACTTTTAATGGATGTAAAGGTGACTGATGAATAATTTGAGGGTTTTCCATTGCCCAGAACCGACTATTCTGTTTGTTCACATATCCATTTAAATGAAAATGTGCCTCGTCACTCATTATGATTTTTCATGAAAATCGGAGTTGTCATGGGCGAGCTGTAACATCCTATTGGCATGTTGGTTTATCGAATATGTTTCCATAATTAATTTGCCACGTGTGTACTTCACGACTGCCAAATATGAACTGTCAAGACTAACATTTACCACAATGGCGGCAAAACAAAGTAGTATACCTTCCCGGCGGACACGCTGTAGAAGAGGATACTGAGGTTGAGATGAATTGAAAATGTTCTCTTCAAGAATAGGGCTTTTATCGCTGAAACGTGATCCTGAAGCAAATCCGCAAGAGAATGATAATCATATTAATCCGAGACATAGTGTAAAATTTGCAAATCGGTTATTAAATCAACTGAATTGATTACAATTTGTAAAATTTCAGGGTTGTATTTCTAAACAAATTTCCTCAAAATTTGGTGTTCCTCAAGGTAGTCATTTAGGCCCCTTTCTTTTTAATATTTTCATTCCCGACTTATCAGAATTTTTATCAGATATACCACATCTATTGTATGCCGATGATTTAAATATATATTATATCATCAAATCATTAACCGATTCACTATTTTTGCAATCAAAACTTAAGGCTCTTGATGAATGGTGTAAAATTTATAGATTATACCTTAATATTTCAAAATGGCATGTAATCACTTTCTCTCGCAAAAGAAATATTCAAAATTTTAATTACTAACTTAATGAAACTTTGCTTAATCGCGTTGACCAAATCTTGGATCTTGGTATAATTCTTGATAGTTAGCTTACTTTTAATAAACACCATGGCAAAATAATCGCGAAAGCTAACAAAATGATCGGTTTTATCAAAAGAAGAGCTAAAGAATTTAGTAATATATGGGTCACCAAATCCTTATACTGTTCACTCGTGACCCATCGTGGAATATGCCTGTCAAATCTGGGACCCTGCTTTTCTAGTACACCTACACAGTGATAGAATTGAATCAATTCAAAAACAGTTCATGCTCTGTGCTTTAAGAGAACGATATAACCCCAGAGATTATGAGAACCTACCATCTTACACTTATAGACTTTCACTAATTAATCTGTCCCCCCTATCGTCCAGGAGAATTATATTAACTTCCTGTTTTACCTTCGATGTTTTAAGAAATAATATAAAAGTAATAGACAAACGAGAGTTACTAAAACACTAGTAGAATATTCTCACCGTACTGAATATGGTCGTAACGAGCCTATTAACAGATGTAGTAGGGTTTTCAACACATATAGCACTCTTTACTCATCCTCAGTAACTAAATCCTCTTATAAAAAAAATCTTCAATCCCTACTAAACTAACCTATATAATCTGAGAATTTAGAATTTATAAATTGTACACTTATTAATTTGCAAATTTTGACAATAACATAAATTTAATATGTTGTATGTATATATGTATATGTATAGTTTATAAAATAAATTAGATTTAGAAGTTGTAATTCATGTTATTATTTTTAAGAAAATGCTTATATATAAGAATACTATGTAAATAATATTATTTGGTTAATAAAGAAAATAAAATAAAATATGAATACATTGCCGTTATGGTCATGTATAAAACAAAATTAGTATGGTTATTACAAATACCTGCGAGCAGTGCTGCTGTCGAATGTGTTTACAAAAATATTAAAAAAGTTATATTACCATCATTAACAAGCAAAATTAATCAAGTAGTAGTCTTGTTAACAAAACTTACTGCAGCAATTACCAAAAATATTAATAAAAAAAAAAACAAATGAAAAAGAAGAATGTATGATATACGAAGATGATTTTCCAGATAAGTATAACAGAAAATGATTCGAAAACTATACCTCATACTAAAATTGAATGTCTAGCATGTCAAAATGGTAGTTCACGAACAGGAGTTCACATGTGTTATAATTTCTAAGAAAAAAGTTCACATATTTTGTTCGAAACCTCAATAGGTTTCGATTGAAGCCTATGTTGAAAAAAGATTATGTCTCTCATGTTCAAATGATAAAAGTTCGAGAAAACGAATAGGATTAAAAGAAATGGAAAACTGGCGAGGACTATAGGACAAGTGAATGTCTACCTACATGAACTATATTTTGCAACCAACTAAATGTAAAAGTATTGCTTTGCCAATACTAAAAAATGGAAATTGTGCTGAATTAAAATTAATTCGAATAAATAAACGAATATTTACATAAAAATAAATATAAAAATAAAACATTTTCGTTAGTTTTGGATGTTATTAAAAAATAAATATTCAAACGCCGAGAATTTATTAAAAAAATAAAAAAAAAAAATTTTTTATTAATTAGCAAAATTAATTTATTGCAGCTGCAATATGGATACGCTACGCTTGCTAGAGAATTATTTGCTGAAACACCTAGCTTTGTGGAATAACTTAAGTGTAGTATACATATATGTATACATTCATATATTCTTACAGAATATATACTTTTAAATAAGCAACAAAAATGTTGGAATGTTGACTGCAATAGTGAAGCCAGAAGCTATATTCGCGAAATAGGTTAGTTTGTTTCCAAAAACTAGTAAATATTAAATTATAATCTAAAAATATTGCAATATTTTCAGGTGATATTCTGCTAATTTCATTTGATACCAGCGAGGCAGTACCTATTTCCGAATTTCCAACAAGTTTCGTATTTAAAAACCAAAAAATTAAAATGGTTGGTATGGTTAATTACTTAGGACCTGATGTCACCACAAGGTGATCTACATCAATTGGCCATTATAACGCTATCTGCAAAAAAGGATCATCATAATAATGATGACCTTTCAACAAAAAAAGAGTTTGTGAAAGACAAACATTTGTAACACCAGAGCTCATCATGTATATCAAATATGAATGATTATCAATTTAAAAAAAAAAAAAAAATATTGTGTTTTTATATTAATAAATACTTAAACTCAAAGATTAATATATTTAAAATTATAAAAAACTATAATGAACTTTAAAAATAATAAAAACAAATTAAGTATTTATTTTTACATGATTACAATTAATTTCTTAATTGTTTAATAAACTTTTACAACTTTCTCATATACTAATTTTACCTAATCGACTGAGAGACAGTTTTCTTTATTTAAACCGCATGCTACAATTTATTGCAATCCACAACTTATTCATAAAAAATTGTGTTTATATAAGAATGTTAATAAAAAAATGAATTTTATAGCTTTTTGGATAATGTCTGACAAGTTTACTAATTCTGATAAGTTTATTAATTCTTTCTATATAATATTTTGTAGATTGTTAAAAGTAAAATATAGTTGTCTACGTATAATATCTTGTAGTTTCGTATAATATCTTGTGTCTTTATTATGTCAGTTGAATGACTCTAGCATGTTGACTAATTGCTAATAATTAGCATGCTTTCGTTTTATTTAATTTTTAATATTATTTTTTCATTTTTTCATTTTATTTTACGAACTCGAATCGAATTTCCAGGTGCCTGTGGGGGATACTTTTCTTTTCAGAACAGCTGAACCTGCGGGTGCCTGGTATTCTGTTTCTTTTATATATTTTTTGCATGATTTTACACTAATATTTTTTAAATAATAATTTATTTTGTTATAATTTTAAATTATACCTTTGTATATTTTTATTGACATTAAATTAAATTGGCAAGTGACGACGGAGGGAAGTAGATCGTTCTTTTCAGGACGAGAAGCCCAATGCAAGTGGTAGCTTATCAATTCAATGTGTATTTTAAAATGTTTCTAAACGTTATTTTCACTGCATGTATTAAGCAGTAGGTATCTAATATTTACTAATATTTGTTTGTTTTCGGTGTTGGATACATCAGAGCTTAATCAACTGCGGATAGTAAATATTTTCTCAGCATGTGGAGAAAGTGCAAGAATTCAAGCATATAGATAGACGAAAGATATATACTTTTATTTATGTTTTAATTGTGTGAACATTGTGAATTGTGTTCACTTTTGGTTCTATACTAACATATATCTTCTATATGCTTGTGTTCGCTAATTCGACACGTTATCGGTCTCCTTGTGGGTTCCCATTTTCTTGATTACGGGTAAATGTGGGCTTACGTTGCAGATGGAAAGATGCGCAGTTGTACATAAATGAAGCTGATTTTAAAATAATTTCTAATTTACAGAATATTTTAAAAGTAAACAACGCACGTAAACATAAATACAAAAAGTTAATAGAGTTCGACTTAAAAGTATAAAAGCGGACTCGGTAAATAAGATTTTGACAGTAATTTACAAGCATTCATTTGTACAAAATCTGAAGAAGTATTTATTAAAATTAATATAAGAAATAATTTATAAATTAAATACAAGTGTATAAAGTATTTTCTTTTGCTCAGTGGAAATGAAACAATAAAAGTTGTTCACTTAAAAAGTGAGAATTCAACAATATACATTTTTATTTCAATTTAGATAAACGAAGCCACTCGCCCGCCATTTTACAAAATTGAAATTAAAATTCAAAATATGTAATCTCGTATAATGAAAAGTGAATAAAAAATATAAAAAGTTAAATAAAAAGAACTATCAAGTGAATTAAAAAACAATATATATGTACATATTATTAAAAAGTGAGAAAAAAAATATATTGTTTTGCTGCTGCTTGTGATTTTTTTTTCTTGATGTCCAGTTGATATTTTAACGTAAATATTTTTTATTCCGAAATATTTGTATTTACAATTCTGTACAATTCTCATTTTAATTAAAAAAAAAATTATTTGTAATAAAAATGTTCGGTTTCAACAAATATTCAAATCAAAGTTGATAATTCTGTGGTTGTGGCTGGTTCTGATCAATTTATTAAAAATAATGGTAAGTGCCACTCACTACTCACTTATATAAGTCACAAATAAGCGAAAAATGCGCGTGCATGTTCAAAAAAATATATGAAAAAATTGCGCAGCATAACTAATAATTTCAATTTAGGATAAAGAATATGCATTCGCACTTGTAGAATTTGTTGAATACCCGCAGTTGATTTCCAACAGATGGTTCTGCTCTGAACACGATGTATTTTGGCCTGATAATTTAAATAGTAATAAGGAATATTACAAGGCAGTCCAGAAACATATTGAACCAAATCCCACAGCTGGGGAAATTATAAAATTAAAAAAATCTATAAAAAACATAGTAAGTAAAATTTATTTTTATGTTGGTTTCGATAGTTAAAGTTTATATGTTTATTTGGTTGCAAGAGTTTTTATATAAATTTTTTAATTCTTAGTTATTTTCTTGACTATGATTCGGGAATGCGAAATTTGAAGGAAATAGAATATTTCACCGATATAAATTCTACTGATTCTGAACATCCATCTAGAAGACGAGCATTTCGTAACAAAAATATATGCCTAAACTTCCATCCCCGCTGTCTACTCCGACTAGTACACGTCCGGAATCAATAATACGCATAAATACACCATCGTCAACAAATGCATCGATTCCTTTCGAAAACAATGATGCAACAATGCTGATTAAAATCATGACACCTGCTACTGACATCAATACAAAGCTAAATTACATTGTTTCAAAAATTAATGATTTGAAAAATGTATCAGAACCAATTACCCACTCAGAGAAATGTCGAATTGAGGATGAGGTTACATTACAAATATAAATTAATTACTGAAATATTTTTTTATACTTATTAATAATATATTTTTTACATCTTTAATAATAATGTTTTTTCTAATTATTTTTTTTCAATTATGTTTAGACAATTGAAGAGACAGAAGAAAATGAAATTAAGCTTACTAAAAATGGAAAAGATGATCGATCAACCGCGTGTTGTAATATTTGGAGAATTAGAAGAAAAAGCATACGTAACGCTGATAAATAAAAAATATTTTATTTCTAATCCACTAAAAGCAATGGAAATCTGTTTTCACATATCAAATCTCAATAATTTAAAAAAAAAAAATTTAAACAAACAGTTGGCAGCAAGTTCCGTCGCAAATAAAAAGTCGGTTTAAATTCGCTGATATGTATATTTCAGATGAAAATAGTAGTAAACGATTCACCAAGTAAAAACAGATGATTAATTAATTAAAAATAAAATGGATATGAAAATCCATCAATAGAGAAAATACTGGAATGCGACAAAGAAAGCATAATCATACTGAGAACAAATTCAGTGGTGCACTTGAGAACTATAGATAGGTACTCAAAGTCAGTAAAGCATCTCAATAATGGTGAAGATCTCAATAATGTAGAAGATTTTTATACAGCCGGTAAATTATTTTACTTTGCGATAAATTTTAGTTTCTAATTTAAAAGAAAATTTCAGCGAGAAAATGCTTTAATATTAAATTTGACAAAATAACATTTTTTGATAAGGATACAAATGCTATAATTCCAGCAGTTATTTTAGTTGAATATGTTCAAGATAAAATTTTAGAAAATAAGAAGTGGATTCTAGGAATTTTGGAAGAAGAAATTTTTACTGAAGGTTGTTTTTAAATTTATTTATTTTGAATTCAAAATATGTGTATCATTAATGTAGTATAATATATAAATCAAGAACAATATTTTATAATATTATTTTAAATTTTTAATAGGTGATACTTCAAATATACCAGTACAGGAATTTTATATAAGTGGACCAATATCTACAAATAACGTTGGGACTGAAGCAAATAATTTATATATCGATCTTTTGGATGAAACACTAAGAGAAGAAGAGGAACCTTATAATCCAGAAATTCAAACGGAAATATACAGTACCATTTCATGCCAAAACGCACAAGATTTTGAGGAATATTATGATAATCCAATTCATGATCTTGTAAAAAAAACTTTCAATTCTTCAGAGGTTTACATAACATTTTATGATACTTTATTAATTAAAACTCTATACATATATTTTATCTTAGGCAATTGAGAATCTAAAAGAACTCGATTTTAAAATTTTATTTTAAAATTATAAAAATAAACGAAAACTCGATAATTTCGAAAGGACTGTGGTGGCGAAAGTAATTATAAGAGCTTTATTAGAAAAGAAGATTTCCTTGGAGTAATATTAATTTAAAACTAATTTTTAAATTTTATAATTATTATATCAAATAAAATTTCAGATTGAATCGTAACGATTTTCTTTATTTGGCGGGACTCATCAGAAAAACTTTTGTTTTAAGTGAAATGGAAGCCACCTATTATACAACAGGTTGTAAAGCACAAAAAGCCTCAGGAGAGCTATATGATGCCTATTGCTCCTACAGGAAAAAATTAGGTAGTTGTGGATTAATAAATCTTAGATCCCGTTGCCGTTCTAATATCGAGGCAATAAATATTGATACTAATTATAATTTGGAAACGAATATGGGAATTTAATTGAAATGAATAATTATTATAAATTAAAGGAAATATGAAACTGCAACTGCATGGTTCTAGCCAAACATAACCAACAATTACACAATTTTATTGTTATTTTTTATTTTACAAAAAACTAAAAACACAAGTTAGTGTAGTGTATTGTGTATTATTGTTCCTTGTTCGTTTAAAACAATTGTAGTTTTTTACATAAAAAAAGATATAATAAACTTTATTTTGATTAAAAAAAAAGGTAAACATTATTAGAATTGCTTATATATTTGATAATAAATAAATATTAACTCTTGTCCTGAAATAAAGTTACTACAATTTATCAAATTACTCGAAAATTATAGACTATGTGATCGCGATGCGAAGATTTATTACAATTTTAACAATGGATACAGATAATAATACTGTAAATGAAATCGAGGAAATTGTTGATTCATCAGAAGCAGTTGTACAACCTTTAACAAAAAAACGCAGCATTATTTGGAATTATTTCACACCAAAAACTGAATCAATAGCTGTGTGCAATAACTGCAAAACTTCAATATCTTCTAAAGGTACAACTGCAAATTTACCAAAACACATGAAATCAAAACATGTAGGATCATATACGGAATATCAAGAAAAATATAATGAAATTACGGAAGTTAATTTGGATAAAAGAAAAATATTACAGACTGATTATGACTTCCTTTATTAAACGTTAATGATTCGCAAATAAAGATTCAGATAAAATTAATTCGTTAACATTAAATATGATTGTTAAAGATATTCAACCGTTTTCTATAGTTGAGGATAAAGGATTTAAAGAATTGATGTCAGTCTTAGAACCTAAATACTCCATTGTTTATAGAAAAAATTAACTTTATGAAAAAACTTTATTACAAACACGAAACAAGATTTTGGAAGCACAATATATTTCGCTTACTAGGTGTCTGTAGTCTAATCAAACTGAAAGTTATATGGCAATAACAGCTCATTATATTTCAAATGAATGGGAACTAGAGTCTGTTTTGCTGGAATGTTGTCATATAGAATGGAAGATAGTCAGTGCTCAAAAATTAAGAAATATATTGTTAAATTGTGTTAGATCATGGAATATTGAAAATAATATATATTCGGTTACCACGGATAATGCAGCAAATATATCAGCAGCCATAAGTTTAACTGGATAACTGGATGGACTCACATAAGATGTTTCGCACATTCAATAAATTTGGTAGTAAAAGATGGACTAAACAATCTTGCAACAAAATTAGTTATTTCCAAGCTTAAAGGTATACAAGTTTTTATTATTTTTTAATACTTACAATATATTTAGCTATTATATATATAAAATATATATATAATTTCATACATTGATGATATTTTAGAAAATATATTATGTTGATGTTGACATTCTACATTAGATATGATTAGGAGAACTCTCAAAGTAAAAGTACCGCTTCAAGCTGTTCTAAGGTATATATTAATTAAATTTTTATTTATTTATGTATGTTATGTATGTATACTATTTATAAAAATTATTAGGAATTTTAAATAAAACTATTGAAGAAAGTTTAACATCAGAAGAATGGATTATTTTAAATGAAATTTATGTGCTCCTTCAGCCATTCGAAGATATTACTATTGAGCTTTCAGCTGAAAAAAATGTAGTTTTACCAAAAGTACGCATTATGATAGACGGTTTAAGATCATATCCCTACAAAAATTATTCTGACTCATGACTCGACTAAAACAGTTTGTTCGAGCCGCCAGCGACACGCGCAATCTATCATATGCGTAAACATCATATTCGAATAATTTTCGAACCAGATATCGACGCATCTACAATTGCTGCATTTTTTCGATCACGCTCTCGCAAGATTATTCATTTAAATTTTGTTGTTGTAAAGCTTTTTTTCATACTTGTGTAGAGTAAAGCATTTTGTTATTATATTCATTCTAGAAATTATTTTCAACGAATTCGGTCTTGCGTGAGCTATTTTATATTTTTTCAAATCGTTTTTCTTTAGTCATTTTGTTTTATAAAAAAATAATAAGTAAATTACAATCATTCGGTAATTAATCATTGTACCGTGCTCCATTTCATTTCTTAAATATTTAAATTAAAATTATAAATAAAAATTTAAATTTAAAAGAAAAAAACAGAACAATTCGTGCGAGTGTTTTATTTTTATCTAGCTGATATAATATTCGCCAAGAATATTATATGTAAAACCTTGCCGCAGACCAGGATTGCAGTCTTCAGTCAAGAAACAATTGAACCCCCAAGTTCCAGCATCTGCCCACGATTCCAGCCCTGAATAACATTTATTTTTCAAAGATAAAAGCAGAACCCTTAAAGAAAAAGATAAACAACTTGCAATTGATAGTGATGGTAGTATTATTACAGCTTGTTATGATTTTCAAAAAATACTCACATGTCCCAATGCGGATATTAGTGCTATGTATTATAAAAGGAAATTAGCTGCCTATAATTTTACAATTTTTAATATGGGTGTAAAAGAAGGCTCCTGCTATTTATGGGATGAATCCATAGCAAAAAAAGGTGCCAACGAAGTTTCGAATTGTTTGCATCACTTCATTCGAAATGAAAATTCAAAAGGATGTAAAGAATTTAGATTTTGGTCTGACAATTGTCCTGGGCAAAACAGAAACAAGCACATATTTTGTTTTTATTCTTATATGTCCCACAAATATAAAATTGCGATTCAACATCGTTTTTTAGAGAAAGGACATACCCAACACGAAGGCGACAGTGTACACGCATCCATTGAACGTGCCAAAAAGGGAAAAACCGTTTATGTACCAACCGAATGGTATTCAATTTTATAATATTTATTTATTTATTTTGTTTATTACAATGTATTTTTTTTACATTATTTTAGGTATTAGAAATGCAAAAATTCATGGCACACCTTATAAGACCATAGAAATGGTAACTGATGATTTTATTAATTTCGGAGATTTTACAAGCAAGTGCTCATTGTCATTGCCAACGAAATCGAAAATATTTATTAGCAAGATGAGAGAGGTATGGTTTAAGGAAAGTGAACCATTCACAATGTTTTTTAAATATGATATTCAAGATGAATATCAGAAAGTTGTTTTATATACACCTTCCAAGTCAACTGGACGTGGAAGACAAAAAATAAATAATCCATATGAGATTACTTTAAGTAATGCTTTCGATGCATCATTGCCAATATCTGCCAAAAAAAAATCTGATTTAATGAGTCTATGCAATGGAAATTTTGTGCCAAAACTATATCATTCATTTTATAAAAATCTAATATCAGCCGTATCTGAAATTTCTGACGACGATTCCACTGAAGAATAAAAAAACATACAAAAATTAATTAATAATAAATGTTATGTATATTAGAAAATGAATAATTTTTTTTTTTTTGTGAAGATTTTCCTGTTTACTTTTTGTCGTAAGTCATAACATTATATATTTCTCCATGTAATATATTTGTAAATTCAGTTACACACATTTTTTGTTTCACAGCATCGAGCAATAAGTTTGTAGCTCACGATACAACTGGTGTCATGTAAATATGTGCGACTAAACGTTTGTATATTGAGTTACAAACCAACTGTAGTAAATTTACTCCAAATTAAAACTATAATACTAAAATTTTACATTTGTCTGAAATTAAATCGATAATATTAAATTATGATCCAAATCAGTAAATAATTATTCATTTTTTACTAAAACCCCTGTTTAGCTTACTTTTTTAGTTAAGTTTTTACAGAGCAAAAACAGTAAAACGCAATTTCTGCAAAATGACTATTTTCAAGTTACAGACATGTTGTTTGGATGGGTCGATATTATAAAATAAATATGTTGAAAATTAAATAATAATAATTTATTTTTAATACTTAAAAATTTTCTAATTGCTTCAGCTTTAACATAAAACTGTTACTGGGTTGCGTAAAAAATAGATAAATTTTTTACTAGGTTTGTTTGCATATAATTTATGATTAAATTGCTTGCTGGGTAAAACTTCAATTGTGTCAAAGTGTCAAATTTCATTATTTTTACCGTTACAAATTGATTGTATAGGGCTTTTTCTTTTGAACTTTTGACGGTTTTGACGGCTGTTTTTTATCTGTACGCCATGCAATAAAAAAAATTCTATATTAAAGACGCCATAAAAAGTGGTTGAGTTGAACAATAATTAAATTAATAAAATTAATATTTGATATGTTTTTTTTTGTACACTGTTAATTGTGTATTAAGTGTTAAGTGACCTATGGTAGGTAGTAATAAAAAAAAAATGGTTTTAAATTGTATATGATTAAGTGAAAATCTTGATTTTAATATCCCAAAACTATGACTTTATCAAAATATGCACAACAGTTGCAAGGATTGGAAAAAGTTAGATACTTGGAAAAAATCTCAACACTGGAGACTGATCCATATTTAATGAAGTTTAATGAGCAAGTTTTACCACAAAATGTTTCCTTTATTGAAATATACCAATACCTGGTAAACAAAAAATCATATTACACATCTGACCAGTTAAAAGCATTTAAATCATTAGAGTCTTTTAAATTATATAAATGTTAGGAGGAAAAAAATGGAATGTGGATTTATTGTGTTTGGAAAAGTACGTTTGTATATAATACCTACCTAGCTATTCGATTTTTAATTATATTAAATTAACCATAATATTTTATAGGTTCTGCACTCTCAATCTCTAAATGTGCCACCTTTAAAAGTATGGTGTCATTTGGATAATGACGGATCTCCAATTACTGGGCACTGCAATTGTGTTGCAGGTTTGGGTGAATGTTGTTCCCATATTGGATCAATTTTATTTGCACTGAATGCAATCTATAAATCAATTTCAGAAAATGAGCCCGTAAGCTTTACTGTTTATGATTTGATAATTTTTCTTACTAAAGGTGTTTTTTTTTAGAAATCTGTTACAGATGTGAAAGCCTATTGGGTTATTCCTTCCTGCAAATTGTCACTGCAAATATATAATGAAGATATTCAGTATGCTCCCTTAAATAAAAGAGCAAAATTGCAATTAACGTCGCAAGCAAGCAATAATCGAACAAACAATTTTGAATTTTCTACCCGCCAAGATATGGTGAACATTATAAAAAAGCTGAAGTAAAATGGAAAAACACCAGTTGCAATGCTTGGCTTAAGTAAATTTTTACCAGCTGAAAATGAGGACGAAGACTCGACTGAATGTATTAATTCATATTTATTTGGCAAATTTGTATTGTAGAGAACGCGAGAGTAAAACATCGCAGGAACTAATCAGTAAATGTTCCCTTGAAAATTTCAAAATTTCAACGGAAACGTCTTTGCTGGTGGAGAAAATTACAAGAACACAAGCTAGATGTCCATACTGGCATAAATTAAGATTAGGACGAATAACAGCATCTATATTTAAATCAGTTTACGTAGCCAAACTTACAAATAAATTTCCTGCGAGCCTTTTGAAGAAAATTTGTTACCTTGCAGGGTATATTAATAATGTGGCAATAAAATATGGGTGTGCCCATGAAAGTATCGCTATCAGATGCCTGTTAAAATTAGTTTCTACAATCTTAGACTATTTTATAAAACCAGACTATCTAAAAAACAATCAAATAGAAAGTGTTGATTACAAAAATTCGCAAAACATAATTGATAATAAATAATTATATTTGGGTGTGGAAGTAGAATTACAATTAGAGTCATCAAATCTTCAAAGTAATGAAATTGGAATATTTAAAAAAAATTGTCTTGCATTTTACATAGAAGAACTATGTGACCAAATTTTCAAACGCTTTGATTTCAAGAATGAAATTTTAAAAAACCTATCACTTTTGGATCCAAAAACAACAATCAAAAATTCAGTTACGTCGATTGCACCTTTATTTTGTAATTTTCCAAATTTAATTACAAGACAGAATTTACAAGAAATAGTTTCAGAGTAATAGAGAAATAAGAAATTTAAATTTTCCTGAAATATTGGAAAATATTAATAATATTAGTATGCAAGAATTTTGGAAAACGGTTTGTGAAATCAAAAGAACTGACAAGTCTAAAGCGTTTCCTTTGATGTCAGAGTTTATTTCTTCTATTTTTACATTACCGCATTCTTCCACAAATGTGGAGAGAATCTTTTCACAGATTAACCTTAATAAAACCAAAATTAGAAATAGATTGGAAACTGATACTTTAGAAGGCATTATACTTGTTAATGATTATTTAAAATATAATAATTGCGAATGTTACAATTTAAAAATTACAGACAATTTAATCAATAAATTTAACACACAAATGTATTTAAAATTATAATTATTTAATTTAAATATTTATAAATTTATCAATTAATTTTTTTAAAACTCCTAAGTTTATAAATTTTAAACTTAAATGATAAGTTTTGCATAAAAATTATTAATAAATTTATAAATATTTAATTTAATTTTTTTTTTTTTTTGGACGTAAAATTGAATTGGCAGGTGACGGTGGAGTGAAAGTATCGTTCTTTTCAGAACGAGAAGCCTGTGGCAGATCAACATAAATAATTAAATTTTCGTAATTGCAATAGTAGAAATGTTATAGTTTTGCTTATAGGTTAAAATAATGTAAATGTTATTGTTTTACTATAAGGGTAAAAAGAATGTCAAAATATCAATAAATAAATTCATTCCATGATTAGTCGTTCAACTGTGAGAACATAAAAATTTAAGACTGGAATTAATAAAAAAGATATTAAACATTTCTACAATATATAACGTGTTTTATTACAATAAATAAGAAATATATGGATGGTTCATAATTTATTGGTAACTATAAATTCAATATTATTTTAGATTAAAAGTTACCAGAGAAACTAACCATAATTGGTGACTCCTATATATACATATAAATATATTGTACACGTGAAAAAAAAAGCGAAAAAATTAATCAGCTAAAATCTCTGCCTTTTTAGAATTAATAAAAAGAAGTATAAATAAGTAATAATCAATAATTACTATAAATTTTAAATTATTTTCATCAAGAATTATAGAAATAAATAAATGTCAGATAGCGAAAGTTCACATGGTACTGGAGAGACCGTCAAAAGTGTTCAAAACGCGCAAGTAAATAAAGACGAAAAATCTGAATTATAAGAGTACAAGTTAAAATACCACCGTTTTGGCCGGATCATCCACATATTTGGTTTGCTCAAATTGAATCTCAATTTGTTACGTGCCAAATAAAAAGCGACACTACAAAATTTCATCAGCTCGTAGCTGCTATAGACGGACATATTTTACACCAAGTTTCTGACGCAGACGCAGTATTAAATCCACCGGCGGAAAATAAATATATTTATCTGAAAAATCAATTATTGGAGAATTTTTCAGAATACTACGAAAAAAAAATTAAAAAAATTATTGTCAGATGTTGAACTTGGTGATAAAAAACCGTCACAACTATTAAACAAAATGAAGCATTTGGGTGGACCTGGTCTTGGTGAAGAAGTATTAAAATCGTTATGGATGCAACGTTTACCACAACAAATTAGTTCAATTTTGTCAGCTAGTTCAGCAAATATAAAAGAACTGTCTACAACACGGTTGCCAACTGTAGTGTTTTCACCCGGAGACTCCGGGTTTTTATGTCGGTCTCCGGTCTCAGGGTTTTGTCATAAAACTCTCCGGTTATTTCCAAATTGTTTCAAATTTGCATCGCAAAGGCTTTTTTTCATTCTCTTTAAGAATAAAACGGAACGGAACACATTGGCGCCACGCATATTTAAGTCATCAGGAAACTTTTCGGAGATATATGTAATAGTTTCAAAAGCTTTATCAATTCCAGTAAGTAATACCTTTGTTGAAAGAGTTTTCTCTATTATGGGAAATGTTTGGTCACATAATAGAAACAGGATGAGAGTAAATTTAGTAAAAGCTGAATTAACAACAAAATTCAATTTTAATATGACTTGTGAAGAATTCGCAAAATGGCTTCAAGACGAAGAACAGAAAAAATTGGTATTATGTGTACCAAACCAAAAAAAATATAATTTTAATAATGTTCCTATACATTTAATTTTTAATTTACATTATAACGAATTTTGTTACTTTTTATTTTTATAATTAAAAAACTGAACTGCATAAATTTTTTTTTTTTAGTACCTATATAGTCATGTTTTTTTTTTCTCCGGGTGAAGTAAGTTTAAGAGTTGGCATCCCTGGTCTACAATGGCTGATAAAATACACGAATGTACAAGTAGTGCTCATGTATCAGTTGTAACTACTCACAAAGAAGCGAACTACGATATATTGCTTGAAAAAATTGGTGAGTTAACCAAAAAAATTAATATGTTAGAATTTGGCAGTCGTAATCGTGATTCAAGCCGCAGTCGTGACTCTAGTCGTGGTCGAAGCCGTTCACGACCAAATAAACCTAAATTTGACACATATTGGTACCACTACAGATTTAAAGAGAGAGCCACAAAATGCCAGCAACCTTGTAAGTTCAATTCAGCTTTAAACTTGAAGGTGATCAGCAGCAATTAGAGACATCTGTTGGTCACTATATAAATCGTCTCATATTGAACGATCATAAAACCAAATATAAATATTTAGCGGACACTAGTGCGGATGTATCCGTTGTACCACCAAATAGTACTGAAAGACGTAATCCATCAAAATCAACACAGTTGTATGCAGCAAATGGAACAGCAATAACAACATATGGTTATAAAAGAATTAATGTAAATTTAGGATTGAGAAGAACTTTCAATTTCAATTTTATTATAGCGGATGTCAAAACGGCAATCCTTGGTGCTGACTTCCTTAGCAAATACTCCTTATTAGTACAGCAATTGATAGATTCTAACACACAAATAAATTGTCAAGGTAAGATTAAAACAATAAAATTAAATAATATATATACAATAGACAAAACGTCAGAGTATGCAAAAATTTTAGGTGAATATAAAGAAATCACACAGCTGAATCTAAATAGAGATAGTAAAAAATCGAAAGTGTCACACCATATTTTAACTACTGGACCACCAGTATTTTCTAAAGCTAGAAGATTGCCACCAAATAAATTTAAATTCGCAAAAGAAGAATTTGAGGTTATGTTACAACAAGGGATTTGTAAACTATCAGATAGTAATTGGTCAAGTCCATTACATATGGTATCGAAGCAAAATGGATGTTGGCGACCATGTGGTGATTACCGCAAATTGAATTCAATTACTGTGCCAGACAGATACCCGATACCATACATACATGATTTTGCGTATATTTTAGAAGGTAAACATTTTTTCTCAACAATAGATTTACAAAGAGCTTATAATCAAATTCCAATAGCTGCAGAAGACGTGCCAAAAACAGCCATTAGTACGCCTTTTGGGTTATATGAATTCAACTATATTACTTTCGGCTTAAGGAATGCTGCACAGACATTTCAGCGACATATTCACGAGGTATTAAGAAATTTGGATTTTGCATTCCCCTATATTGATGACGTATGTATAGCATCAGTGGATGAAGAGGAGCATAAAAAACATTTACATCAAGTTTTTCAAGCAAAATTCAGATGAAAATTCAACATTAAAACTACAAATATTAAGTATACCTGGTCAAATTAAGAAAATATATTGTGATATTAATAGTAATATAATTCGTCCTTTTATACCAAAAGATTGTCGCAGAGAAGTGTTCAACGCAATTCACGGATTAGCACACCCAGGAGTAAAAGCTACAATTAAGCTACTACAAGAACGAGTAGTGTGGCCATCAATGAAGAAAGATTGTGCGCAAATGGTAAAATTCTGTATACCGTGTCAGAAGTCTAAAGTACAGCGACATAATAAATCAGGTATAGTCAAATATAATTTACCAACACAACGCTTTGAGCACATTAATATAGATATTGTAGGACCATTACCACCATCACACGGATATAATTATTGTTTGACTATGATAGACCAAATCACCCGTTGGCCAGAAGCTTATCCAATGATTGACATTACTGCTTAGTGCGTAGCTGAAACATTGGTATCAGGATGGATAGCAAGATTTGGAGTACCAACAAGAATAACAACAGACCAAGGCAGACAGTTTGAGTCAAATTTGTTTCAAGAATTGTCCAAACTATTAGGAGTCAAACTGTCCAGAACAACCAGCTATCAAAAAAAGTTTGCAAAAGAACATTTAAATTGGCCTATTGAAAAGTGGAGAAATACTTTATGGGCCGATGAAAGTAAAATTGTTTTACATGGTGGCAAAAGTTCCCGACTGTACGTAAGACGTCCACCTAATACTGAATTCGTACCTCGTTTTAATACAACAACTGTAAAACACGGTGGTTCCATTATAATGATTTGGGGATGCTTTTCTTATTATGGTGTTGGTCCAATATTCTGGATAAAAAGCATCACGGATCGCCATGTATATGTCGATATAATGCAGAGAATAATGCTATCATATGCCGAGTTTGAAATGGCGCGCAAATGGGTCTTTCAACAGGACAATGATCCGAAGCATACGAGCAAAGTTGCGAAACAATGGTTCGCAAATAATATAATCGACGTGATGGAATGGCCGGCTCAATACCATAGAAAATTTATGGACCGACATTGAAAAGGCTGTTTGGGATGCAAAACCCAAAAATAATAATGAACTTTAGGCAGTAGTACAACGGTCATGGAAAAAAGTACCTGAGGAGAGATGTCATCACCTTGTTGATTCAATAAAACGTCGTTGTGAATCAGTTATAAAGAACAAAGGCTACACAACGAAATATTAAGTATATTTAACAATCTAAATTTTGTTTTTCCTTTTACAATTTTTTTTTATTTTTAGATTTTTAACACTAAATATTTTCGAACTAAGCGAATAAATTTTTAAGTTTTTTTCTTTATTATAAAAATATAATTTTTCCATATTTCAGTTTAAATTTTGTATATTGCATATTTGAAATATCTACTATAATGCACTGCTATTATTTTGACCGCAACTGTATATAATTAATGAATTTCAGAAAAAAATATACAGTTTATTTTGTTTATAACTCTTAAATGTATACATTATTTATAAAAGTGTTTATATATTGCCAATAATAAGAACAGGGGAATATTGATACAAAAATTTTATAGTTTGTCTAAAAAATATCAGTCATCTGGATTACTTAACAGCCGGTACAATTTAAAAAGGTCACCAGCTGATCACCCTGATCCCCTTGCTAATATTTAGAACCAATAGGTACTAAAAATTTTATATATTTTTAATAAAAAATATAATTCCAATAAATGTTTATAAATTTTGAATTAAATTATTTTCAGAAAATGAATCCTATGAAAATATTTTGAAAGAACAAGAATGGTTAAAATTCAATAATACACCACAAAATTTAGTCATCGAAAAGTGGAAAAATACTTTTAAATTAAGAGAAAAAGATGTTAAAAATAATATTGACTTATTTTTAAATTGGCCGATTTTGAAGCAGAGAATCGCTGCAGAATTGGTAATTTATTTACTTTCGAAAATTGTAATCAGTTTATTCACATAATTCGTATTTCAGATTGAATTAGATTTTGATCTAAAATATCCATTAAAAACGCCATTCTCTTTTCAAAATGGGATGATTTTGTTTTGAAAATAAAAGAATTATACAAAAAATTAATTAAAGATAACTGTAGCAAACTTTTGTTGAAGTCACTGAATTCTAAAAATTACAATAATGATTCAAAAAATTATATATTAACAATTATTTTAAATTCTATCTTAACACCAACAATAATCAAGGATGATAAATTAGTATGGAAACCTACTATTATTGATGTACAGAATGGATTGGCTTTGTAAATGTAAGTTTTTTATGAAATTAGTAATTTTGGAATTAAATTATAATTGTTGAAGTCAAATTAATCGATTTTTGATTGAATTTAATAAATTTTGTAAATTAATTAAGCGATTTTTGATTAAATTTATTTAATCGTTCTTAAAAATCACTAATTTCTCTAGGAAATAATTATACAAATAACTAACTATTATATTTTTTCTTCTAGAATATTAAAGATATTTCTTACATAATAAAAACAAGCAAATAAAAGTATTTGGGAAAAAACTACAATATTCAACCATTTATTGTTGAGTGCCAAAGTTTTTTAAAAGCATTATCTGTTTGTTTTCAAATTCAACAAGGCTAAATATAGAATATGCAAAAGAATGTTTACAGAATATGCAATAGAATTTTAATAAATTTACTAAAACTTAGTAAACTTTTATTACTTTACACTATAAATTTTTATATTTTGCTAATACGGTATTAATATTTCCTATTTTTATTAATGAATATTTTCTTTTTTTGAAAATGTTGAACTGTTTTATTTGTAAGCAATTTTAGTAACTGTTTATTAATAATAATATTTCTGACTTATAAGAATTAGTTACATTTTGTTGAATTATATACTTTAATAATTAACATTTCTTGACAATGAATATATATTAAAACCAAAAAACATTTTATGTAATTTTTTTGTATTTTATTCTGGATTTTTTATATTAAATTGATTGTATGTAAATAAATGTACGAAATTAAATTTGTCGTCATTTTTTTATTATATTTATTTAGATGAAGCACCCTGTATAGCCCAAAAAATAATTATCTAAAGTTTCATTAAAATGACTGACTATTCGTCTATTTTATTTATAAAATACATAGAATTTTTTTATACACTCTTAGAAAAGTCCGGTGTAAACGAACTTCGGTGGATGGAGTTAGGAATTTATAACCCCTATTTGGAGAAATTGATTAACATTTCGGTGAAGTTACTTTTTTAAAACTCTCCTCAGTAGTTTATTTTAACTAATGAACTACTTTCGGAGTTGCTTGAGTTTTTTTTAAAGAAAAGTTAAAAATGAACTACGTACAAAGTTTTTTAATATTCGATTAAGAGTTCTTTTAATAAAATGCACTACTTTCGGAGTTAAAAAAAATTACCGTTAGTTTTCCAATTTTTTCTTATACAAATGCAATATTGAACTCCTAAAATAGTGGCAGTCAACTGCGATCGGTGTGAGTTTTGTTAAAAGATCCCAATTTTTACAGGAAAATTTAGTTTTTCATAAGATTTTAACGTGGAAAGTCGATATTTGATGTGAATTTTTTTTAAAATAATAATTATTAAAATAAAAATTGGTGTTCTATTAAAATATAATTTTGTGAAAAAAAAAAGTTCATTTCGTCCCTCTAGTAATGAAATGGTGTATAGTATTAATACACCACTATTCGACTGAGGCTTCACTGGATTCCTCGATGTCTATTCTATGGGTATGACACTTTACATTATTAAATTTTTTTGTCAATCATAACTTTTTTCCCAAAAAATTAAAATATTGTGTTGGCGATCAGCAACAATATTTTTTATCTAAAATAAAATAAAACAAATGTAAAATGTTTATAAAGTTAAATATATTTCTTATATTTACCTGATCATGCTCCTTTGTTGATATCCATTTTTATACACAAAAATATATATATAAATATATATATTATTTGACAACTGTCACTCACTATCGAGTATTTTGACAAATGTCAACCTGCATTACGCAGATTTTATCTTATTGATATGATATGTGGAACAAGTTCTACATTCCACATTTTTGTAATCTGTTAACTGATTTCTGTTAACAGAAAATAATAGAAAAAAAAGGGCAATGACCAGGATGTAAGGAATATAATTAACTAACAGAATTTAAATAATGTTAGAATTTAAGGAAAGTAAAGTTAAAAGTTTTCATGTTCAATTAAAATTAATGATTACTTCACTCTCTTTTTTTCTTTTAAAATCAAAGTTAGTTAAAAAGCGGTCGAACGAATAAAATTATATAAAGTTACAAATTTAAATTAAAAATATTAATATTCAAAGTTGTAAATCTAAATCTAAATTCTTTTAAAAAGCAAAGATTCATATATATAAAATTATAAATTATAAAATTAATTTAAAAGGTTAAATAACATATAAAAATTCAAATAAATAACTTTTAACTAATAGTGAAAACCATCATATAAAATTTTAACTATTTTTAATAAAGATACGTTTTATAATGTTTTTAAGGAAACCAAAGTGTCTTTTTATTTAATAAGATTTAATTTATTTCTTTCTCCAAGCGGAAGAAACATATTGTATATGCGTCAATCGCAAAATACTTAATTAAAAAACAGTGTACAGAGACATACTTCATTATATTTATAATTTGATATATTTTATTAATAAATGAAATGGCTTTTATAGTACATACACCATTTTAAAACCAAAAATTCTTATTTTAAAAATTTTGAGAGTGATTTGAAGTAACGTATTTGTAGTATACGTTGTTTTATATAAATATTTTCATACTATTGTAAATTTATCAACAATGTATCATAATTATACATTATTTCATATTTTAACAATATTTTAATTTTTCTGTATCATGAATATATTATATTAATGTATGCATCTTATACACTACTTCATTTTCAGTTTACATTATTTCATTATTTAATGAGATTTTTATTTTTATGTTCCATGAATATAATTAAAATAGTGTATGCACTATTAATTTTCAAATTCACTACTTGAAACTCGTTAAATTCTCGATAATTAAAAAAGTATTGTTTTCGGTGATGGTGGTAAAAAAGAAAGAAAAAATTAAGTTACCAGTTGATAAAGATCGTCGTGGTCACCAACAAAATGCCAAAAAAGAAAACCCAGAAATAGTTACCACAATTATTGAACATATTAAATCCTTCCCGAGTGTTGAAGCACACTATATAAGAAAAACTTCAACGAGGCGTTACTTAGCTAGTAATTTAAATATCAGAAAAATGTTTGAGCTTTATAAGGAAAACTATCCTGAATCTGTTATTAAAGAACATTTATATAGAAAATTTTTTAATAATGAATTTAATTTTTCATTTCACATTCCAAAGAAGGATGCTTGTAAGAAATGTGAACAACATAAAAATGCTCCTGAAACTCTGTTACCAGATGATTATATTACACATATTCAAAATAAGGAATATGCAAGAATAGAAAAAAATAAGGATAAAATACAAGCTCAACATAATAATTCGACTAAAGTTTACACATTTGATTTACAATCAGTTCTTCATGCTCCGTGCTCAAATGTTAGTTCTTTTTACTATTCAAGAAAATTCGCCTCATATAATTTAACACTGTACGATTTATGTTCCAAAGAAGGCTATTGCAATTTTTGGATGGAAATCGACGGGGAACGAGGTTCGGATGAAATTGGATCCATTCTGTTCAAACATTTACAAACACTTCCTAATACCGTGAAAGACATTATCCTGTATTCCGATTGTTGCGGAGGGCAAAATCGTAATAGGTACATTAATTATATTTTAAAAAATTCATATGTTGAAAAATTATATTAATTTCTTAGGTTTATCGCTGGACTACTGGTGTATATTAATCATCACCTACAATTCGATTCCGTTAATATAAAATATTTAGAATCAGGTCATACACAAATGGAAGTAGATAGCATGCACTCGGTAATAGAAAGGGCTAAAAAAGGTAATGTATTTACTCACCCACAGAATGGCCAACTATATTACGAATCACAAGACGTAGAAATCCATACATCGTCAACGAATTAACGTTTACTGACTTCTATGATTTAAAATATTTATTTAGTGGTTTTAATCATGACTTTAAACATAATTCAGAAAAAAAAAATATTCCTTGGCTTAAAGTAAAATGGCTCAGAGTTAGTAAAGAGAAACTCGACACGATAGAGTATAAAATCGACTGGGATCAAGAAAATTTCTTGCAAATAGATCTTAATGATAAAAAAAGAGCACGTCCAAAAAGTGCAGTTAAGCAATGGTCACTAATAAATAAATACACAAAAAAATTGGAAATCAGTGATATTAAAAAAAAAGATTTAATTTCACTTTGCAATAACAATCTTTTGCCAAATCGTGTTTTACCTTTTTATGAAAGCTTACCAGCAAAAGAAGGTATAAAAGATCGTTTAGCAGAGCCACACTATGATGAAGAAGATGCTGAATGATTATTATTTTTAATATTATTATTTTGATCTCAAGAATTTAACTGTTTAACTATGAAATGTAACTGTTATGTTTATTTATTTAATTATTTGTTTTATGTATATTTTATATTTTCTGTTTATGTTATTTGGGTAAATGAATTTTATCAATAAACGAAAAAAAATACCCAAACAAAAAAAAATATTTCAATTCTACAAGTAATAATGAAATGGTGTATAGATAATTATGCATAATAACTTTGTTATAATAATAGCGTAACAAAGCAATACACCACTTCATTTTTCAGCAAAATTTCTCTAACTTGTATTTAAAATAACTTATAATTAAAAATGAAATAGTGTATCCCATACAAATGAAATGGTGTATAATGACATCATATTAAAGTAATAAAAAAATGAAATAGTGTATTATGCACAATCTACCTTTAAAAAATCAAAATTTAACCGATTAAATAAAATTAAACAAAATCGAAATAACTTAACAGATACTTAAATACCTAAACAATATAAATTCAAAAACCCATTTAAGTTTAACCAAATTGGCTAATAATTATTGCATTTAACTTTTGAATTTTATTTTCACAAAAGTTTAAAATGCGATTTACTCCAAACTATGGTTTTGCATATACACTATTTCATTACTAGAGGGACGATTTTATTCAACAACAAACAAATAAAAAAAAAAATATCACAAAACTCCGATCGGAGTTTTTTTTAAATTAATTTTTAAAACTCTCAGTAGTTTATTTTAACTAATGAACTACTTTCGGAGTTTTTATAAGAGTGTAGAAACATAAAGAAAAATCAACAAATCTTATAAAATAGTGTCAAAATTATACATTATAAATCAATGATTTGTATATAAATATTTAACAGATTTAACATTTTTATTTATTAATTTAATAATATTATGTAACTAAATCATAGAAATATATTAGATATTTTATCTACTTTGTTATCAAAAAGCTATATTTTCATGTATTAATTTCGTCTACTTCATTAAACAAAATATTATATTACATTAATAGAAATATTGAAACTAATTAATAACCCATATAAAATAGTTTCCAAAATGTATATTATAAATGTTATTATTAATAAATTAACCAACTTTGAATTACTTTAATAATATAAATATTAAATTTATTTAATGTTTTAGTCAAATGGAATATTTTTTTTTTTGTTATAATATAATCTAAATCATATAATTTAAAATATATGAATTGGTTAATCACATTAAATGGCTAAAATTCAATGACCATCTTTAGTTGATATTGATTAATCATTAGATGGAAAAACTACTCTCCTCTTTCTGTGTATAAAGCATCTATTTGAATTAGTAAAAATTAAAATAATGCATTGAGATTAAATAATTTGAATTATATAAATATAATAATAAGTGGAATTATTTTTTAATTCAATTTTTTTTTGTGCAATTAAAAAAAATCATGTACCTAATTTAATAAGTTTTAATTATTTAATTTCTACTGGTTTCACAATGAAACCACAATACGAAACAAAAATTCCAACTAGCTCAGTGGTTTTACTGGGAAACCACAATATTTACGCGCTTTCAAACATGTTGTAAGAAGAAATAAAAAATTGTTGTAAACGGTTTATGGTTGGAACGGTTCATACATACAACATACGTAACTTGTTCTATTTCAGTCCGTATATCAAGTCGTTGCAATCAAGTGCTTTAATAAGTTAGTGAAATAAATATCTCAGGTAAGTTGATTAAGTTCGTTTATTATATAATAAATATTTTTAAACGTAATTATAAGCTATTCGGTTACTGGTATTGTTCTTATTGGTGAAACAGTAACCACTAAGCAGGTTCATAAAATTTTTTTATTATTTTTATTGTAATTCAAATTTATTTTGTATATGTATTTTATTTCGCGGATTAATTAAAATTGAGGATTTTTCCACTAAGAAATTTTGTAGAATATTCCGAGGACATCGAAATTTCGTCTGACAAAGAATCCATTATTTCTGAAGATGAAGATAACGGTGAAATAACTGCAGATATATTACTACAAGATAATTTAATAGATGACCTAGGCTGTCAACTCAAAAACAGCTTTGACAGCGAAGACGATAATGTCCCGATTGCGTCGGTTTGTGAACGTTGAATGGAGCAAAAATCTTTCCAGTTTACCAACAATTATTTATGAATTTTCTGGTATCTGCGGTCCAAATTTACCACAAGAAATAGAGACTCCAGTTGATACGTTTCTTCTGATTCTTTCAGATAATATTCTACAAAATTTAGTTTATCAAACTAATTTGTATGCAACATAAAAATTGGTTAATGTTGGTAAATCATTCTCATCAACAAATTTGGGTAAAATTAAAATATTTTTGGGAATAAATATTATGATGGGCATCATATTCAACTTCCTACCTATCACGATTACTGGAGCTCGAATGAACAGGTAAAGGTCGAATGTGCAGAAACAGATTCGATTGGCTACTGGGAAACCTCCATATAAATGATAACAATCTTCAACCGAAACGTGGCGAAAAGGATTTTGACAAATTATACAAAATTCGACCTTATTTAGATGAGCTTTTTAAGCAATTTTTAAATTTTTAAAAACCTGGAAAGTTTCAGTCAATAGATGAATCTATGATCCGTTTCAAGGGTATATCTTCAATAAAGCAATATATCCCAAATAAACCCATAAAAAGAGGCTACAAAGTATGGATTAGAGCCGATTCATCCGGCTATATTTACGAGTTCCAATTGTATACTAGAAAAAATGGTCCAGTCGCTGAAAAAAATCTTCAGCAACGAGTGGTGTTAGACCTCACGCAAAATATTACATGATCTTGGCATCATGTCTATTTTGATAATTTTTTTACATTGCTTGGAAAATTTAAAGAACGAAAAATATACTGTTGTGGAAATGTTCAAAAAGCTAGGAAATATATACCACCGAATTTTCTTAATGACAACGTAATGGAAAGATGAGATTTTTATTGGAGGGTTTCGAATACCGGTTTATGTTCCGTCAAGTGGAAAGACCGAAAATGCGTTATGTTTGGAAGTAATTACCATAATCCAAGTGAAGTCAGCACAATAAAACGGACGCAGAAAGATGCATCCTATGAAGATGTTCCGTGTCCAGTAATTATAAAAGATTGCACTGCCCACATGGGATACGTCGACAAATCAGATATGCTAAAATCATGTTACGAAATCGATAGGAAAAGCCAAAAGTAAAGTGGTGTTACATTGATGTTTCTGTTTTGAATAGATTTTTTTTATTGTGGCCCTGCAGGCGCTGAATATTGGTTGTAAACAAAATCATATTGGATAAATTCTAATATGATTGTCCAAAAACGACATACATTAATTGGGTCTCTATATACAATAATTGGGTACCTAAAAAATTATAAAAAAATGAATTAATACAGTTTCAAAATTTTTAAAATAATATCTTCTCCAGGAAAGTCAGTCCGCGGCCGCAAATTCAATTTGTTTTTATTTTTATAAGCCATCCGGAAAATATATTCTTTATGTTTGTAAGATGTAAACAGAACTGTCAGATTGACAAAAGTTAAAATTCCAGTTTCCTAAATGGCGAATTCCATCTGGTGGTAACCGCGGGGTTATCAGCAGGCCGTACTTTCGAATCGGTACAGGCGGAAATGCGAAGAGGTTTTTTTTCGAAAAGGAAGGCGAAGAAAAAAACGTGGGTTTTCGGGGCTTCGGAAGAAAGATCTCGGAGAGAGTAGACGTGTTGTCTGAGTCTCCGATAGTTTTTTTTTTATAAGATATAAAAAAATTTGGAGTGGTAGAATTAGTACCACTATAATAAATAAAAAGGGAAAAAACCCCAACGTACCATTAAATTAAATGTGAAGTTGTGGAACTGGAAAATAAAAAGAAGCGGTCCGGAAAAAAAATTTAATTATTTTTTCGGAAAGTCCGAGGTCTGGAGTGTCAAGTGTCAGAAGAAATTTTGAGTGTCAGAATTTTTTGGAAAATGGAAGTTGGATTGTTGAAGAATTTGGATGAGTCGATCGAGCTACTGATCGACCAAGGCAGGAATTATTTGGAAGCGGTGGATGAGATCCAGAATCAACAATTTCATCTCAAGAGGTTTTGCTGTATTCAAGTTTTTGTTGTAATTGCAATAGAATGGTGTAAAAGAAGGGAAAAAGAAGACCAGCAGAAATAAAAATGGCGTTCCATTGCGCTGGTGACAATTATTGTTTGAATTTTGATTTATAGTAGAGTAGTTTGTTAGTTCTGATTTTTTTGATTTTTAGTGGTTTGATTTTGGTTTATTATAAACATAATTTTTAGCCGGACTGCGCTAGACATGTCGGGACAGGCCTCGTGCAGAAAAAATATAAAAGGTATGTTTATGATATTTTTTTTTAGTAAATTGGTGAAAGACCAATAAAATAAACCTTTATTTTGAAAATTACTGCCGTTTAAAACTAGTAAACTCAGTTAATAACTTTTTAAAAACAAAAATTTCTTTTTATTATTTATTTTGGAATTTCGATTTAGTTGGTTTTAGTATGACTGGCTAAGGCCACCCAAAACCATCCAGGATTGATGACGTCAGCCCGCATTTCCCTTTTCTGCCTTCCTTAGGTTTGATGATGATTTGATTTGCAGGTAGGATCGATTGGTTGACCCACGCCCCATAGACTTTGCTGAGCAGGCAACCAGAAGGAAATCCCAATCGGTCCTTGAAACTTTCAAGTTTTTTTTTTTTTTTTTGATACAAATTCGGTCTTGTTCTCTTGGTGGTCCGCGGTTGTGCATCACTCAAGACCTGGCGCCCGCATAATTGAAAACCTTGGAAGTTTCTAAATCGCGTCTTCTCCGCAATATCGTGAAGTAACCAGACTCACTTGGTTTTGTTAATTTTTTTTTTGTATGTATAATTTTGGTTATAATTTCGTTCAGTGGCGCTCCAAAAAAAAATTATTGAGTGGGCCAACATTTTTATTTGTTGGTCGAAGTTGTTGATGGTGCACGGGTACCATTGCCACCCCACAAAATAAAATTGGATTTAATTTAATTTAAAATTAACATGTCAAAGCCAAATGGTCCCCTCCGGTTGAGTTGCTGTGTTACATTATACTCGAATAATTGTTTAGCAGCTAAGTTAGAAATCATTTAGATGTGGAATAGTGGGTTTTACACGCAAAATTAGATCACTACAATTAAATATAATTAAATAATTTGGATACTACAATTGTTCGGAGCAGTTAAGAATTGATCGATGCCTATAATTGTTTTGCTAGTGGTAAAAAAAATAAAAAAGTGTTTGGTGTTAAAAAAAAAAGTATATAATATTTAAAATTAAAACAAATAATAAAATTAAAATTAAAAATTAAAACAAATTGAACAAAATTGAATTTTTTTTAACTATGTCTATGAGTAGTGCAAGTGAAATTTTTGTTAAAGTTTATATAAAAGACCAACAACAATATATAAAAATTAATAGACTTGGTGAAAATTGACCTTATGAGGATCTTATTTAATGTAAGCTTACTTTACATGAAGCGTAAATCAAGTTTCATTAAAACTTTCATTATTGACGTTTTGATTATAATAATTTTCAAGTTGGAATCTACGCCGACATACCAGTCCTCGATATTGCTTGCTTATGTGATTCATGTGGAATTGAAATTCCAAAAGAAAATTTTGTAAATATTTTTATGCAAAACTATATTCATCCTGAATATTGCCTAAAAATAAAAATGAAGAAGGAGCCACTTCGTGATAATACAGTTCCAGGAGCATTGAGTCGACACAATTGTCGTATAGGACATGATATGTTTATTAACGTAGAGGTATATCCTTTTTCCAACGGTTTTAAATTTATTTACTGATTAAGGCCTATCATACAGGAACTTGAAAAATATATCTTAAAGTCACAAAATGCCTATGTTTTGATAAAAAAGAATAAGCAAGATGATCTTAAAGAATTACCATCTCTATCAGATGTCGAAAGAAGGGCGGTTATAAGGGAAGGTGTAAGTTTACTTGTACGAAAATTTTCGTATCATCCGGAGCATGAGCATAAGCTGGCTTTAGCTGTTGCAATAATTAAATTATTCCCTCAATTAGACACCCATAATAAAGACACTGGTGGAGTGGTACATTCATATTTTTTTCTTATTGAAGACAACTGACGAAATTCATATTATTTTTTTGTATTGTAGGATCTACTATATAACCGAGAACATAACAGAGGATATATTTTGAGCAGGTTAAACCACATACGAAATAAGTTATATAAAATAGAAAATAATAAAAGTAATCAAAATTTTGAGATAATTAAAAAAAAAAGATTGAATTGTTCTGAAAAAGATAAAAAAAATATAAAAGAAAGTAATGCTGGTGTAAGCTGTACAAACGATTACGAAGAAGACTTCATTATTTTAAAAAATTTAAATACAAATACCCAAAAAGATTTTATTAAACAAAAATTACTTTCAACACTCGATTATCGTCAAAATTATCTACAAAATAAATCAATGCCTAAAGTTTCTGAAGCTTTTCCATTTTTCTTCACCAGCCCAGATTTGGTAAGGAAATATATATTTTATTTGAATCACTTTAATAACTTTTTCAAATTTAGATATTATACGACTTTAACTTAAGATTTCCTACACACTCTAGTAGTTTTATTGATGATTGGCCAAAAGTTGCAGCTGTAGTGGAAAAAGTATGGATTGGTTTTAAGGGACCGACTACTTCAAAGATTTTGGAACTTGATGGTAATAAAAAAAAAATTAATTTTTACTTCTAACAATTTAAAGTAATTTTAAAACTTTTTAGAATGGACTCAATCGTACCAAAGAATTTTATTTTTATTAAATTTATTACCCCAAACATCAACAGATTAATTTTATTCAAAAATGTAATACCTTAAAAAAATAAGTTGCTCAATTTTTATTTATTTTTTATATTTACAGCTTAATTTGACCAATGAGGAATTGAAAGAAAGTGGTGGATCAAGTCCTTATCTAATTGCAAAAGGTGAAAATAAAAAGGCCATAACATCGCTTCTACTTTGTGTAGAATCAGAACTAATACCTTTACCAACTCAGTTTAATGTAATTGACGGAATTGATATCCTATTTAAGGCTCATTACATTTGTAATCAAGAATTTGATGAAAGTGTAAAAAATTTTTGGTTGTTTATTTCGCATTATTTCTTTAAAATAGACAAGAAAGTTCCAACTAAAATTAAAGATGTTGCCAATAAAATTAGTATGGAATTAAATAAAAATAATGGTACGTAATTATAACAATTTTTGTTCTTTTTTGTTATAAGTTACAATAATTACAATATACTTTTTTTCTGGTACAAATAAGAATTATGTAAATACTTTTTTTTTTAATAAGAATTATGTACTTTTTTTTTATTTTATTAATTATTTATCTAATGTAAATGCAAATATCATCCACAAATTTTAATTTCTGATTTTAAGAATTACAATTAAAAGTATTATTACAATAATAAAATATATTGAAAGTATTATTAGTTATATAATAAAATATAAAATGGATTATACTTGCTTTTTGTGTGGAGCTCAATTCAAAAAAATTAATTATATTATTACTCATTTAAAATTGCAAGAGCATTTATTAGAAAATAGTCTGAATAATATTAAATGTGTCATAAGTAAAGATTGCCTGAGTACATTTAATACATTCTCAGGTTTACGAAAACATATAAAAAATAAGAACTGTATACCACTACAATTAATAAATGCTCAAATACCAAATGTTTCAAATTTTGACATAGACTTTACAAACACTACCAGTTCAAATTCTTTTGCCGCATCAGAAACCACAAATTTAACTACGAAAACATGCGAGGAAGATTTAAATAATTTATATGTTACTTTAAATCAATTAGGTATTCCAGAAGATTCTATTTCTAAAATATTAACTTCTACTAAAAATTTGGTAGTAGGTGCTGTAGATTCTTTTGAACGGTGTAGTGATGATGAAAAAAAGTTTAAAAAAAATGAAACTGCATTAATATTTAAAAAATTTTGTTCAAAATATCGTAGGCGTAATACGTTTAAAAAAAATCCTTTTTATGTTGCTCCTACAGAACTTTCTATAGGTTACAGATGGGAAATGCGTTTCAACCAAAATCTTAATTCATATAAACGAATCACTATTCAAAATCATTTTTATTTTGTTCCTATAACACAAACCATAAGACAGATTTTTTTAAATGATTTTTTTAGAAATTGTTTCATCGAACATCAAAATTCTCATATTTGCGTAACAGATAGTTTTAAATATCCATGCTGTGGCCTTGCATTTAGTACATTAAAAGAAAAATTCAGTAAACATCAATTTTTACAGCTTCAGTTATATTACGATGATTTCGAGATAGCTAAAGTTTTAGGAAGCAAAGTCATTATTCATAAAATAGGTGCGATTTATTTTACCATCATAAATTATCCCAACCGATTTAAATCAAATTTAGACAATATTTTTTTAGTTAGTTTATTCTATGTAAATGATTTGGCTACCACGTTTAATTTAAATAATATATTAGAACCTATCATTAATGATATAAAAATATTTGAAACTTTAGGAGTTTTGGTGGAAGGTATCGGATATCTGTATGGCGCCTTAGTTTCCCTGTCACATGACAATCTAGCAGCTAATGATTTATTAGGTTTTGCAAAATCTTTTTCAGCTAATAACTTTTGTAGAATATGTTCAATGGAAAAAAAAAATACACAAGTTTCTATAACAGAGAATAAATTGTTGTTAAGAAATGAAGAATGTTATGACGTATTAATGAAACAGCCACCTTTAAAAAAAATTAAACTTTGTAATACAGCGGGCATTTATAGAAAATCAGCTTTAAATGACTTAACTTATTTTAATACTATTAAAAACAGTAGCGTAGATATTATGCACGATGCCCTCGAAGGGTTTGTTTCCCTTATTTTAAAATATATATTAGAGTTTTTTTTAGATCAAAAAGTTTTTCGAAATTTAAATGAAATCAATGATTGCATTTCTTCGTATAATTTTGGTTTCAAAGACAGAAAAAATAAACCTTCCAATATTAATTTAGATAAAAGTAACATCGGACAAAATGCAATACAGATTTTATGCTTAGTTACTCATTTTCCATTTATTTTCGGCAGATTCCATAGATCTGAACATGATTCGCAATGGGTCGGTATTAGTAGTGTCCTGGAAATAATGAAAATTATCTTTTCTTATGAAATCCGTAAAAATGATATAGTTAATTTGGAAAATTTAATTTCTTTACATTTATCCACAATTGTAAATGTTTTTCAAAAAACTTTAACTCCTAAGCAACATTTCTTAACTCATTACCCTACTGTGATTCGGAGAATGGGGCCAATAATTTTGATGTGGACTATGCGGTATGAGTCTAAACATCGGTACTTTACCCGCATAAAAATTCAAAATTACATTAATGTTTGTAAAACACTGTCTGAGCGGCACCAAGAAATGATGGCTAGCATATGGAAAAAATCATGTTTCGAAAAACCTCTTATTAAAGGCAAAAAAAAAGTAAAAAATATCGAAATTGAAGCTTTTGGTGGTCCTATATACAGTCTTAATTATTTTGAGCATTTTTTTCACTACAAAAAGGGTTTTTTTTTAATTAAAGAAAAAATAGATGAAAATATTATATATTTCTACAAAATTGAAGAAATTTTAGAAAATGATAATCAAATATACTTTCATTTAAATGACTATATTGGAGTATTTGACAAATTTTATTGTGCCTATCATGTTTTTTCTAGGGAACTAAATTTAAAAAATTATCTTAAATATTCAGAGGTACAATTCAAACATAGTTACGAATGTATATATTCTAATAAAAGTAATAAAAATTATATATTAAGCAATAATATAAATCTTATATAAACTTTTTAATAAATACATTATTCTAAACATATATTTTAGTTTTATTGTATTTTTGGATTTAATTTATAGGTACATTCAAATTTGGTACAATCATATATTTGTTTATGCATCATGCATATGATTTTGCAGCAACAAATATTGCAGCTTCCTCTGTAAGTTCACAAGGGATTTTATTTCTAGGTCCATCAGTTTTTAGTGCAATAAACTATACATTTTTCGTTCTAGCTACATCAGATTTTAATGCATAAACGAAATGATTTTATTACAAGCTCTATCGAATTTTAATGCAATAACATACTAATTTTAAGTTTTAGTGCATTTAATTTCAATGTAGAAAATGTGATTTTTTATCCCTGCATGTATCACATTTTAATGCAGTGAATGTTTAGTTTTCATTTGTTGGTGTATTAGATTTCAATGCAATCAAAATTTGTTATTTAATTTTGATGTATTGCATTTTAATGCTGTGAAAGTTTGGTTTTTATTTTTAGTTGTATTAGAATTCAATGCAACGAAAATTTGTTTTTTAATTTATAATACATCGAATTTTAATGCATTAAACATTTTAAATTTTAAAGTAAATTGCTTAAAACTATATTTCAAATACCATTAAATCATTTAATGCAAGCAATATGTTATATTTTTATACAAGTTTGCACTGGACCTATATACATAACCTGTTGCATTACATACGGTAACATTTTTTTAAGTGTGTAGGGCAATTCTGATTATGGTACAGTTGCTCTCATTTGGCTATCAGATCATAGAAAACTGACGCTTATTATTAAATTTTATAATTTTATTCCTGAAGTTAAGTTGTGAAGACGTTATTTTTAGTGAAATGTAGTGAAGTGAAAAAAACTAAAATATTGCAAAATAAAAGGTATTAATATAATAAATTATACGACGCTTACACTTATTATAGAAAAAGATTGTCTAACAGTGGATTGATTCAAAGAAATAAAAGAAGTGCAACTGTAAGTGTTTCATCAACTACTGATGGTGAACCTATTTCTGGTAATAAGGGAAATAAAATATTATAAATTAATTTTAAATTTTTATTCAATTCAACAAAATTTTAATTTAAATTATTCACATACTAAAACAAAATTTAATTTGTAGGTGCAGGCGCTGAGGCTGACTTTGAGTTTCTAAAATCATCTAGAGAACCATGGGAAGTGGTGATAAGTAAATGGAGAACTACTTTTACAAATTGACAAAAAAATTTAGAAAGCAAACAAACAATTGTAATCAATTGTAAGCTAAACAATAAATATTAATTATCATTTTTTATAGTGCAATTTATAGTGCAATTAGAGAACTCTTTCCAGTTTTTAACGGTAATAATAGACAATCATTAGAGAATATTTCTTAAAGGTGTTTCAAAAAATGATAATTAATATTTATTGTTTAGCTTACAATTGATGCACAAATTTTACTGCCCAATATTTTCAAATTCAATGAAAAATGGTAATTATACTACTCTAAAATTTTAAAATTCGGTGAAAAATCGAAGGATAATCAAGTTAAAAATTATATGAACATACTGTCATCATCCAGAGAAAAGAACATACAAAAAAATTTTGCACTCTTCATATTGTGCTACAAATTTCCTTCGTCCAGAACCAAGAGAGGCTATAACCAACCGACATACCGGTGTTCGAAAATTGAAAGCCAGGAGAAATTTGTAACTTATTTTAAAGTAATTTTGAAAAAGTTTTCTTTATTTTTTAAACCTTCTACATAAGTATTTTTTTATTTTATTTGCAGACACTTCAAGAAGCCGACAAGTTTGAACAAAATCTAAAATTAAATAATAAGGGAAAACAACCAAGCAAATTTGTACCAAATTTAGCTGAATTAGCAGCACTAATAAATAAACTATTAAGAAAGGATATTCAATTTAAGTGGTCAGTAGACTGTCAGGAGTCTTTTGAAAAATTAAAAAATTTAATAATCTCTCCACCTTGTTTAGCTTTATCCTGATTTTTCAAAATCATTTATTTTAACCACGGATGCAAGCAATGAAGCTCTGGGGGCGGTATTATCTCAAGACTATGACGGAAATGATAGACCTATATCATTTGCAAGTCGTTCTTTAAATACAGCTGAAAGACGGTATTCAACAATAGAAAAAGAGTTGTTAACCATTGTATGGGCTACAAAAAATTTCCGTACATATTTATTGGGTCGTCCATTTGTAGTTTTTACTGATCACAGACCTCTTAAAGGAGTATTCAACGTTAAAGATCCAACTTCGAGACTTATTAGATTTCATCATAAACTTTCAGAATACGATTATAAAATTGAATACAAACCAGGAAAATATAATACAAATGCCGACTTTTTAAGTAGAATTCCTTCACAAGATATAGAAAAAATTAAAAATCAAGATATAGAAAAAATTACAGCGGTACAAACAAGAAGTCAAACTGGTATAAAAACTGGAAATAATTTCAGATTTCCACAATTCCGCATTAGGGTTTTAAGAAAACATACTGGCGTATAAGAGAACAATTTCGCTGGCCAAATATGCAAAGAGACATTAATAACTTTATCAGGAAATGTCCCAAATACAGTCTAATAAAAGTTCTAGACAGACAAAAATGCCGATGGTTATTACCGATACTCCAGCTTTACCATTTGATAAAGTATATATGGATTTAGTAGGTATTTTGCCACTAACATATGCAGGAAATAGGTATATCTTAACCTTCCAAGACGATTTGTCAAAATATATGGCATGTGTTCCTATACCTGATGCTGAAGCAGCAACTGTAGCCAAAGCTTTCTATGATGAAATTATTACACGATTTCGAATACCAAAAATTTTGATAACAGATAATGGAACTAATTTTACTTCAAAACTATTTACAGAAACTTGTAAGCTATTGTCAATTAAAAAATTACACATAACTGCATATCATCCGCAAGCAAACGGATCCTTGGAACGCAGCCATCGTCCTCTTGCTGAATATTTAAGAAGTTTCGTGGAAAATGATATAAACAATTGGGATCAGTGGCTAAAACAGGCAATGCATGTTCATAACAATACCCCTCATGTTTCTACAAAATTATCACCATTAAACTGTTTGTATGGATTCAAATTTGAAATGCCAACTAATTTAAAGCGATCGCCAACACCAATTTATAATCATGACTATTACCCTAAAGCTAAACAGTTGAAATATCAGATACAAAAGTCTCATGAACTGGCTAGAAAAAATTTAATTCAGGCAAAAAATATATCTAAAAAGATATATGATCATAATGTAAATTCGGTAGTTTTTCAGGTAGGTGACAGGGTACTCTTGAAAAATCCAGCTAGAAAAAATAAATTTTCTCCGATTTGGATTGGCCCGTATATAGTAAAATCTGTACCTAGTACCGTAACAACACAAGTTCAAATAGGTAAAAATTGTAAAAAGGTACATAATAATCGAATAAAATTATTTCATGAATAAAACATATTTAATATAGATAAACTTTAGAACAATAATATTTTGTTTTTGATTTAAATTATATTTTGTTTTTATTTTTGAGAAGAGAGAAATTTAAATAATTTATTTACAGAGTTCAAGGCAAGGCAAGGAAAGGAAGTAATACATCAAGGAGTTATAATTATCACTAAGGAAAATTAAAGATAATTATAAAATTTAAAATATTATTCAAAATCAAAGCTTCTTTGTTAAAATTTATTCATTTTATTTAATTTATAAAGTTAAAAAAAAAAGAGTTATTATAGTATATTAGAAGTAGCATTAAAATATAAAATATATATTTCATATTATTTTTTTTGTTTTACATTAATAAATAGATAAATATATTAGAAATAAAAGTTAAACAATTAAGTAAGTAAGTAATACGATGAATTTCGCAAGCATTTGTTTGGTAGTACTCTTCACGTTCGTCGTAAAAACGGAAAGGACATTGCCATACGAACTCATTGAACTAAAACCAAGCTCCAATAATCTTCGAAAAAATTGGAAAAGGGATATTTTACAAAGACGTTTGGACCATTTTTAGTAAATTTACCCCGATGGACTTCTCCAACGTTTTGGATTTTATAGATAGATACGATCGTCAGATAGAAAAATTATGTGGTGTCGCCAAAGAAGAAACAACTAATAAAATTTCACCCATTACAACAGGAATAAAAAATATGCAAATATCCTGTAAATTAATGGTAAAAGAAACAGCGATAATATCAAAAAGCTTAAGAGAAAATAATGAACACATCCAACATATATTTGTACAACGTAGAAGAAAAAGATCCATTGATGTAATTGGTAATTTTGCAAAATGGGCATTTGGAACAATGGATAATGAGGACGCTCATAAAATTTACTCCAAATTATCAACATTGAATAAATCTGGTTCACAAAATTTTGAATTGATAAAACATCAGATAACAGTAATGAGATCGAATTTCGACAAATTAAGTAAACCAATTGAAACTTTGGAAATGGACATAAAAAATATTACTGCTAATCTTCGCCAGCTAGGAGAATTATTTGATGCTTTTACTTCAAAAGTTGAAAAAGAAATAAATCAACTACTAATTAAAACTGAAATTTATGAAATGTTTTCAATGATTAATACGCAGCTTTTAGAAATACAAAATCGACAGTCGACAGAGTTGTCAATTTTAAATGATTTGTACCAAAACAAACTACACCCGTTTATCTTAGACATCAATAACATAACGGAGACACTAATTAAATTCACCATATCAGCAACTATAAAACCGTTTTTTCAAAATATGTTTGTATTGCACCAAGCAGCAAAAGTTGTAGTATTTCCAGATGGTGACAGCTTATTTATTAAAATTATAATTCCACTTCCGGAAACGACAAAGTACGACATTCATAAAATTCATGATGTACCCGTCGAATTCAAAGAAGAATGGGACCTTTTATTATACATCAAAAATGAGTACATTGCAGCAGCTGAAAACCACGAATCATTTATTATGTTGTCCCACGAAGATTTCGTAAATTGTATTCTTGTTGCATATAATTCAACATCAGAAATTCAAATTTGTAAACTCACATCTCCAACATTAACCAGTGGCAGCACCGAATGTCTTGTCGAATTATCACAAAACGCAAAAACATCGGAAGAAAATTGCAAATATAATGCAATTCCAGCAACTGCGGGTGTTATTTTGAAAATGATTGCCAGTAACCAATGGTTATATAAACTAAAAAAATCAACAATTTTAAACATTAATTGTGATGGAGTTCATTATGTAGCTACATCGGAAGGATTTGGTATTATAAATTTTTTAAAGCCATGTGAATTTGGTAACCGAGAAATGAAATTACCATATGAAAAAACTATTCACACCATCACAGAATATAAACAAATAGAAGTTGATCATTCAGTTACTATGGAGAATCTAAAACTAAAATATACTAATATTTGCGAAACTAATTTAACATCAACTAGAAAAAAAATTACCATTGACGATTGGAAATCACAAAGAAGTTGCAGCTGATTTAATGGAAGGCAAAAAGTCACTAAAAGTTTTAGAAAAAGAATTAAATAAAGTAGAAGAATCCAGAAAATTATCCGAACAAAATTGGGAGATAGAAATACATCGATATTCAATAATTTCAACTAGTTCATTATTAACTCTGTTCGCAATAATAACAGTAGTGGTAGTAATAATAAAGAAGAAGAAAAACAAAACCGAAAACAAAATGGCACTACATTTAACAACCATAAACGAAACTACAGAGAGGGGAGGGAAAGATCAGCTACGCTATAAAAAAGAAGCTCCACAGCCACCAGTTCATTCATCAATTTCCAGAAATGCTACCAGAAAGAGTATCAAGGAACCAGAAAATTTAACATTTGCTTGCGTTTAGAAGTTTGACTTAATATTATAATTAAAACATATATCAGAATATAAAATTTTTATGTTAATGTTTTTGTTTTCTTGTTAATTTAGGTTAAGATAAAAAAGTCTATTGGTAGTTTTTCCTTTCTCTACTTAAAAATTTAATTAAAAAATAATATAAAAATAAATGAATATTATGCTAAAAAAAAAAACTAAAATCAATTTAATTAGATAAAAACCCGAGGGTTAACACTAGAATTAAGGAATTATATATATGCAAAAAATATGTAAATTAAAAATAAATAAGATGAATAAAAACGAAAAACAAAAAAAAAATTAAAATAATTAAAAATAAATAAAATAATTAAAAAAAAAAAATTAATTTTAATTCCAAAATTATTGAATGTTATGTCATATTATGATCAAAAGTTTTAATACTATATTTGATTAAATACAATTTTATTTTAAAGGAAAAAATCGAAAAAATAGTAGAAATATTTTAAATTTATATTACAATAGAAATAATGTTGAAAATATATATATACATATATCTTTAATTTAATTCTCTTCATCAACTTTTTGTTTAAAAAAAAAAAATGCTAATAAATTAACCATATAACATATTAAATTAAAATCAAAATTAAATTTTTATAATCAAAAAATACATTATACATATATATATATATATGCGATTAAGGTAAATTTTAATATTATATAAATATATGTAGTCAAAGTAAATTTTAAACACAATGTACTTAAATATTGTTATTATTCAAAATATTGTAATTCTCCTTTTTTATACTTGAATTTAATTAATAAAGAGAAATTTATATGTTCAATCAAGTTCAGGTTTAGCGAGAACCTTCTTTTGGATAGGGAGGAATGTTGTGCATGCTCTAAATGCATGCACTACTTCCGAAAAGAATTGTCAGCAATTTGTAGCTCAGCCATAGGCGTGAGAATATTGACAAAATATAAATTACACCGGATACGTGTGTATAATTTATATTTTGTCAATTAATAAATTTTCAATAATTATTAACAAAAAACGCTGACATACCTTTTCGAAAAATTCTACTTAGCGTTCTTGTTAAGCAAGAATTAGATTGAACAGTGAGTTTGTTTTCAACCTGTATGGAAGTCGGTCGTTTTTATAGAAAAATTGTTACAATCTTATTATAGGAAAATTGTTACAACAATGGCTATTGAAAATATAAACCATTCGTGGATAGAAGTAAAAACAACATGCATGAACGGAGTTTGGCGTCAATTAAGGCCAGAAAACATATCTAAGGATGCAGAAGTTGATATTGTACCAAGCATTCGCAGAGAGATTGCTGAATTAGCTAGAGAAGCACACTTTAAAGGCATGGAGGAAGATGATATTAATGAGTTATTGATATCACACGATATAACCAACTGAATAACCAAGATTTGCTTTCTATAAATGTTGAACGTTCTTTGGTGGACGATATTGATACACCGGATGTGCTTCTAGAATAAAAGCAGTTAACGGCTGTTTGTACTTCGAAAGCGATGCAACCAATTTCACAGGCAATGGAATTTTTTGTAGATAATGATCCTAATAAAAATGGAATTTTAAATGTTACAAGATCTATAGATAACGCTATCAATTGCTATAAAGAAATCTAGGTGCAGATAGCAAAGAAGTAATTTGGGATTAAAAATATTTTAATAAAACTGTATGTACAATAAAAGATTCAATAATTTTTATTTTTATTTAATAATTTTATAAGAACCTTAAATTTTTTGTACAACTGCCGTAAAGAAGGTTATAGGAACGTTATTAAAGTTACGATACCTTACTTCACGGGACAATTAACCTTCTAATTCCAAAGTCGCTGCAGACGTAAGTTTGGAGATAGGCAAGTTTGTGGCCCTGCAGGCTCTGAACATTGGTTAAAGGAAAAATCACATTGGATAAATTCCAATATGATACAGCCATATATAAAAATAAAAACATAGCCAACAGGTTATGTTGGTACATTTTTCTATATATAGTTGTATATATTTCCGGAAGCACCTAAAATTTAAAAATAATTATAAATAAATAAATATAAAGTAATACCTTCTTGTTGAAATGTCCGTCCGTTGAAAAAAAAAAAGGAATCAAATAAATAATTTTTATTTGTTAGAAAAGCCATCATGGTGGCTGAAATATTTTTTTTATTTTATTTGTCTGGGTCAGGAACCCAAAAAGAAATAAAAATTTGTCACTACCACTACCAGTAGCAACTGGTTTGAGCGGGCCAAATTTAAAAATTTTTGTTAACCATTTTTAAATTTTGTTAATTATTTTATTATTTTTAAATAAACAAAAGAAAACTGCGTGGACATTATAAATTATAAGAGAAACTAAATGGTTGTATTGTTTTATTATTTCAAGATAATTTCCTGGTAAAGTTTGTTTTAGGATGTCGGGTTAAGGCCATCCTTCCATGGATTGATGACGTCAGGCCGTATTTCCCATGTTTCCCTTCCTTAGGTGTTGATGATGATTTGATTTGCAGGTAGGATCGATTGGTTGACTCACGCCCCAAAGACTGTGCTAAGCCGGCAAAAAGGAGGAAATCCCAATCGATCCTTGAAACTTTCAAGGTTTTCTTTTTTAAATAAATTCGGTCTTGTTCCTTGGTGGTCCGCGGTTGTGGATCACTCAAGACCTGGCGCCCTCATGATGTGAAAACCTTGGAAGTTTCTAAATCGCGTCTCCTCCGCAATTTCGGTAGTAACCCGACCCACTTGGTTTTCAAAAATGTTAATTATTTTATTTTTTTTATAATTTTTTCCAGTGGCGCTCAAAGGTTTTTTTTGAGTGGGCCAACATTTTTTTTTTGGTCGAAGTGTGTAATGGTGCACGGGTACCATTGCCAGCCCACAAAATAAAATTAAATTTAAAAATTAGCATGTCAAAGCCAAGTGGTGTCCTCCGGTTCAGTTGAAATTTGTCAACTGAACTGTGCGGTGTTACAAGTTTTCGCAACTGTTTACTGAGTATATACATTAATTTATAAAAACTTTGATTTTTTAAACAATTTATCGAATTATCAAGCTAAAAAAGATTGGAAAATTGCTGAAACATTATAACGGGTTTTCCAATAGGGTAGGATGATATGATTTCTAAGTGACGTTTCAGCCATTTGTAGTATGTCATGATCTGTTTTTTTTTTTTTTTTTATTATATTCAGTAATGTTTACAATTTCATCATGGAGAGATATACGCAAGAACAACAAATTATTCAATTTTATTATCAAAATAATCGTTCTCCTCCAATTGCAACTTTTCGTGCGCTTTTGCCATAAAAAAAAAATTATAGAAGAAATTTTAATGGCTTTTTATTTAATGGGTAACAGTATTTTGTAAAAATACGGTCCGTTATTATTTGTGATCCCCCAGCTTTAATATTTATAAAAACATTATTTAAATAACAGATTTATTTTTGTAACAGTCAAAGGAGATGCTGGGTATTTTAGCTGTATTAAATGTACAATCAAAGATGTTTATTTCAAAAACAGTGTCTGTTTTCCTGGACTTAATAATGCAGCAAGAACCGATCATGATTTTAAAATTTGGAAACAAAAGAACCATCATATTCGCTTATGTGTAAATTTGGAGCAATTAAATATTGGATGCGTTACAGCATTTCTACTTGACTATATGCATTGCGTTTTGTTCTGTGTAGTTAGACAATTAATTAATATTTGCCTTAAGGTTGAGGGAAATCATTTTCGGTAAAGCATAATGTAATAAATGCTATTAATAAAAACCTTAAAAATAAATATTCAGAGTTCCGTACCAATGGAATTCGCTCGAACTTCAATGATATTGAACATTGGAAAACCACAGAATTTAGAATGTTTGTAATGTAAAACAGTATTGCAGCTTTAAGCAATATTATAAATAATCAATATTCCACATTATTCTAAGAATAAATATAATGGTTATTATGAATATGCTTACATAAATTGTTTAAATTATAATTATCAATTGTTTATATTAAAGTAGTTTATTGTATAAAGCATATTCATATTGTTTATGTTACATGAGTTGTTTACTAGAATTCCATCTCGCGTAACTGTAAATAAGGATGCGCAGCTGTACATAAATTATGCTGATCTTCATTTGTAGAAAATCTGAAGAAATAATTATTAAAATTAATAAAAGAAATAAATTATTAATTAAATACAAGTGTATAAAGTATTTTCTTTTGCTCAGTGGAAACAAAACAATAAAAGTTGTTCACTTAAAAAGTGAGAATACAACAACATCACCAATTCAGAAAATTATAAATAGATTACAAGAAAAAGAAAAAATTGTACAAAATAAAACTTTACTCCCAATACATGAATAGTGTTTCTTTGTCAACACTACACAACCCAATAATTATATCATATCCGAAGGAAAAATAATAAAAGTTCAAAAAATAGAAAACAACATCGTTGTCACCGCTTGTGAGGATCATATATCCTAGACAACAGTGAAACGCCTGAACTTCTTATGCATAATTTCTTGCAGGGATTTCACTTAGATTTTTAATATTTGAGTTGAAAGGACATAAAATTAGTCTGTTAGTACCAGGAATTTAATTCAAAAACTGGAAAACTAAAAGTATACTTATTATTAATTTTATATTTGTTATTAGTTAATATAACATTTATAATTTTAGGAAATTTGTAGCATTTCTAAAAGGCTCCAATAAATAAAACTTACAATTAAAAGAAAAATTATTGTATTTTATTTTGGAGTTTGAATACTAACAGAAACTGAAATATTCCATTTTTGAAGACCGAAAAAAGTTAACAATCGTAACAGAATATTTTTCAAGTAACAGAAAATTTCTTTAATTATCTGACATTATCTTCAAATATAGGAACTTACACAAGTAATTCAGAATCTTATTCCAGAGATAACTGAAACATTTCAAGTAAAAAATGTTAAAAAAATATTTCAAATACCTACACGATCTAATTGTCAAAATAAAAATGATATAATACTTATTTTATTATAATTTCAGATTAAACCAAATTTCAACAATGGATGAAATAGTAGCGATTTAGATGTACAAGCAACACAAAAAAGTCCAGAAGGTATGATATAGAGATTTATTCATACACAATTATTTTATTAATGCTATTTTAAATTTAGATGAAATTATCTTCAATAGTAATACTTCAGAACGTTTTGCGATATACGAAAATGACAGTGATAATTATAATTTAGAATTTTTACGCACTGGGAAGCACATAACACCAATAACCAGCACGCAGATTCCGTTTTCCCAAAATAAAATATATAATAAAAATTAAGTTAAGACAATAAAACAAAAGCAGCTTTAAAATCCATAACATCAGTTAAATTCAAAATATCAGTTCCAATAAACTCAACTTCAACATCATCGCCTGTAGTACCTGTAGAACCATCATTCCAACATCATTACTTTCAGTACCAGATAATTGTACTAATTTAATAAATAATTTAATTAATGGAGAATAATTCTATGTTAAAATAAAAAAAAAATTAAGAGAACTAAAATATATATGGCGAGAATTAAAGGAATCACAATCCACATCAACTAACTGTAGCACCGCCTCAACCACAATACCATCTGTAAATATTCCATGCTGTACAATAGAAGATTTTGAAACACTAGAAGAAAATCTAAAAAATGATGAGGGTGTTGCAACAAAAATTGGTATTATTTTTTAAATCAATTATAAATTTATACTTTATTAAAAATATATATTTCATAGGAGGCAATATTCGGTAAAGTTGGGGACCAGTCACTGGATAATTTTTTGAAAAATTGTCTAACTGCAATAATAATGAATAATGCTGCAATAAAATATTCTTTATTCGGAAGAAAAGGCAAACGGACGGTGAAAACATTTGAATTATTAAATGTGATTAAAGGTAGTAGTTTGATTTATTTTTTTCTACATTTAAGAATTTTATTTAATTTTAGAAAGCGCAATGAAAAAATTTCCAATGGCGAGGCCAAGCGATATATTACACATTATGTAAAGAAATGGTTTAATTACGCAACAGACAGAGTGAGGAAAATAAATAAAGAAAACTTGGTGGCAAATATTTTTAGTGCAATAATTTTAGTGCACTTGTATCAGAATTAGTTCATTTTTTATTCCAAATTGAATGAGAAATATGTATCATAATTGAATCCATATTGTCTAATTTTCATGATCCAGCAAATGTTATGTCAGTCATGAGACGAAAGATTTATGGTAGCCAGGATTACTTGCCCTTAGATAATAGCTAACTATAATCAGCATATGAATAATATAGAAAAATTCGATCAGCTCAAAAAATATTAATAGATCAACAGAAAAAGCAAAAAATATTCTTTACTTTCTCGATGTATGTATAGTGAATGCTTATATAATTTCAAAATTTTATGGTAATCATGAACCATTAAAAGAATTTAAGTTGGACGTTATTCAAAATTTAATGAACAAAATATAAAAAAAAGAAAACGTCAAAAACTATACAAATTAAAAAAATAAACCATATATTGAACCATCTCTTCGTAAATCCGGTTCAACCCATCAGCCAATTAGGACTAGTCTTCGACGCTGTGGTCATTGTAGCAAATAAGAGCATCAAAGGCGCACTAATTGGATGTGTTCAATGTGTGAGATACCACTGTATCATTGTGTTTTGCTAGGAGTAACAAGGCAAATGCTACAGTGCTTGGAAGAAGAAAATTTCTATAAAAAATAATGCTATTGAGGCAATTAATGAAGGATTGAAATCCATTAGAAAATTTATGCCATCAGAATTTCAGAAAAAGCCACGAACATTACAAGAAATGGATCATTGGAAAGCAACAGAGTTTCGAATGTTTCTATGTT